>JAWDEX010000023.1:5039910-5110657 GCA_035221805.1 Trichilia hirta
CCTTCTACTTTTTCAAATTGAACTTCCTTCACCATTTCAGCAGCTGCATGGTACTCAAAACTACAAAAAGAAGATTGGATACATTATATTAATCTCAAAGAACAATCATAAGGACAGATATCAACAAGAAGTCAGCAAGCCAGAAAAAAAGGGGAAAGATCAAATGATACAACTCCTACTTAACAATGTCGGTGATCACAACTTAATTAATTTTATGTTAGAGGTTATCCTCCAATAAAAAGATCTAGAGACCGAAGTTTCCTTTTCCTAGCAAAGATTTCAGCATTAACATAACATTTCAACCTTTGCCTATCTTTCCATAGAGTAACTATTAAGCGATCCTACAAGTTGGAAAAGGTTCTCTCTTTGTAACTTTTTGACATAAGAGGTGAGCAAGAATTCTTAAGGGGGAAACCAAAGACCAACACAGAGTGGATTTTCTTCCAAATTATGGTATTTGACCCAGGAGGAAGATGGTAGCAGAGAGCACTGTGCGGATTTTATTTTTGGAATTTAAGTATTTTATTTGTTTTGTTTTATTTTGGAGATTTATGTATTTTATTTTAGTTGTTTTATTTTTGAGACTTAAGAACAATATTGAAATTTAGTTAAATGTTATTTTTTATTATAAACAGAATGTTAAAACCTTAAGTGACTATAATTTTGATCTTCAATTTTATTTTTTCTCAAAGTTGAAGTTCTAACTCTTTCCTTGTTAGATTCTAAGATCCCCTTAAAATTAATTCGTAAGGTTAATCTTATTATTTATCACATTTTTACTGCATTAGTTTGGTATTAGTTTGGTAGTAGAGCATGGTTCGTTCTCGATAACACCATATTTCCTACTAGAAGAAGCAAAGGAAACAACTATCCCAGTCACACGGCTGGCAGATCGTTATCTCGAGATATCTTAAAGAAATACAAGAAACTTGTCGTCTTTAGGGCGTCCCGCCATCTTGGCGAGGAATCAGAGTAGATCCAACAACATGAAGCTCGATGTTTTAGGCTATAGCCGACCGTGTAAAGGGGGCTACTCCAGAAAGGGGATTAGGTAGAATCGACAAAAGGGTGCCCAATAATTTCAACCATGGTCAACCGTTTGGAGAATCTTATTGGTGTTCGATTTGTATCGACAAAACTTACTTTTCAGGATTGGAGGTAAAGTTTATAATAAGCACTACAATATTTTTATTGTTGAAGATCAAGTAAAAAAAATTACATCCATAGAAATTTAGTTCATGATTTATATTTGTTTATTATGAGGAAAACGAATATTTACAGAGGAATTATTGTTCATGACGAGAAATATTAGGTAAAGTTTTTAATTGAAAATTATATGGATGAGATTTATTGTTATATTTTTGATAATCTTGATATAGAGGGTTTGTTGCTTGGAGAATCATGGTATGAGTAAGTGAATGCCTAGTATTATAAGTAGTGGAGTGTGTATAAATTAACCAAATACGGACAATAAAGTGTCTTAGGTCCTCCTAGGCGCAAGTGTTAAAATGTTCTCAATCAAAAATTGAAAAAATAAAAAGTTAAGTTGAAGTACATGGTTCATAAAAAGAGCCTAAGATTAATGTTGTAGTTGAAGATCATAAGGAGATGCCACCTAATGTTGATTTTGGTCGTATGGATGAGGGGGTAAATGAGAAATACGACACCATCTATTATTCTGTGAGCAAAACTAAACCCAATGAAAATATTCCAGACAATACACTATTAAAAGAGCACGCTTTAGCCTATGATAATTCAATTTCTATGTTGCAAGTTGAAATTATTGTTGATTCTAAAAAGTGTACTCCTCAGAAATCATGGATGTATGCTGTGACATTCTGATTAAAAATTTAAACAAGAAATTATGAGTAGATAAAAACCAAATTGAAATAGGTACAATGAAGTTAGTTCACAGCGAGTTGGTAACAATATGCTAAATGATTTTATGGTTTATATGTAGTTACACTAAAAATCACAAATGGAAGATGCGATAATGTTGAAGTTGGTACAACCCATTCAAAAGGGTTAAAAAACTCAAGATCGAGTTTTCGTAAGTGGAAGGGTGTGACATAGAATCTAAAACAAAAATTCTCAGGGAGAAAATTAAAGACTAATATTGAGTGAATATTATTTTAAATTATTGTATTTGACCCGGAAGAAAGATGACAATAGATAACATTATGTAGATTTTATTTTTGGAATTAAATATTTCATTTTATTTGTTTTATTTTTGAAATTTAAGTATTTTATTTTATTTTTTCTATTTTTGAGACTTAAGGACAATATTATGATTTAGTTAAAGTTTATTTTTTATTATAAATAGAATGCTAAAACCTTAAGAGAGCAAAATTTTGACCCCTTTAATAGTATTTTCTTTCAAAATTATAGCTTTAACTCTTTGCTTAGTGGATTCTAAGAATTCCTCGATATTAATCCGTGAGGTTAATCTTATTTATCACATTTTCACTATGTCACTTTTCCTCCTTCCCTACACTTTTTGAGTAATTAAATCATATGTAAAACCTCCACATTGCAATACAAAAGATAAAAAGAAAAAAAGAAAAAAAAATTAAACCATTAAGATCTCAACCATTTGTCCAGCCTTCACAAATCATATGGAGGGAAGCTTGCATACGAATAACAACAAGCTTAGACCAAATGATCCAAGCAATTCTGAAGATTGCTCAAACCTCAGAGGTCAAGAAGAACCATCCAACCTCCAGGACTGCTAATAATACTGAAAGTGGAACATTCAATTCAAATGTACAAGGATAATACCAAATAAACTAACAAAAGGTTCAGATTAAATACTAGCATGGCAAAAACAAATAGCAATAGCACAAATTTATGTTTACCTATTGGAAAAGGCCACCTCAAGTTCCTCAGATGCACCCTTCGTAGCTTCAACTAACACAGTAACAATTTCTGTTTTCCGAGTACTAGCCATGAGTAGATCATACTCTGATGGGATGATAATTGCAAAGAAGTTATCACTCAGCTCACTCAAACACATTTTCTCTACAGCAGCCAGGGCAATGCGGCGTTTAAGAGCATCAGTCTCCGGATCCACAAGGTAAATGGCAAAGTCAGTGATTAAAATAATGCGACGTTTCAGCTTCCCAGAACCAGTGAACTTTAAAACTTTATCAGCAAATAGAACTTGCTTGTCACCTGCAACAATCAAATACTATGTCATTCTAAAAATAAAAGAAGAATTTAAATGATGAATTAAAACATTCCAACGCAGACTGGTCTCCCACTGAAGGATCAGAATTTCAAACATAACATGCTACGTCAACAGTGGGAAAGCAAATAAACTAGATCTCTCTCTAGTTTTCCATATGCCTACATTAATGAAAGTCGACAGTACGGCGGATGGATTAATTTTTGGTACAACTTCTTCTGTCACAAAGCTTTAGACATCCCAAATTTCTTTTGATATACATTAAACCCATTTGATCTCTTTTTCATTCCTACTCACCCTGTCTTCCCAAAACAAAATGCTCTATGATTCAGAAGCAGTCAATTTTGGGTTACAAAAAATTATAAGACTGTTAATGGCATCTATGTCTTGGACGAAGTGCACTATTTCCATTCCTGATCATTTTTATTTCGATCTTTAAATTAAGCCATCCCAACTATTATTGAAAACATATTCAAATACAAAAGTTAAGTTACGCTAACACAAAACGGAATCAATATTTCATAAGCTCGAGTGGAGACCATAAATCTTTCAACATTTGGACATCTAACATTCTTCCAAACTCAATTACTAATGCAACTTCAACAAATTTAGCAATATTGGGATACCTTCGAGCTCTTCAACTATTTATCAAACAACAATGCTGATGCAGAAAGTAAAGTTATATGATTAACTGAAATAAAAGAAGTTCGTTTTAGGATTAATAAAGCTTGTTATACCTAAAACATTTCTTTTTCAAATAGTTTTTAAAAAAATCATTGAAAGCGTTTTCTACAAAAGCAAACTAAAAGCACATTTTTAAACGCAACAGAGATCATTTATTTACATCTTCAACCAGATTTATGCAATATATATATATATATATATAATTTCATATAAGAAGATCACAAATTACAAGAAAATTCGAAATTATCTTTTTACAAAAATAGAACAACAAATAATTTCATGTAAGAAGATCACAAATTAGAAGAAAAAAAGCAGTTAAACGAATCTCGAAATTATCATTTTGCAAAAATAGAACAACAAATTGAATTAATTAAACATCGACTCGTCAAAATTAAAAAATGAAAAAAAAAAAAAAAGATGCAGCTTTTAAATGAAGCTAACCTTGTTTTTGCAGAATCTTCACTAAATACGGATGAGACTGAACGTCGAGGTAGTCTCCTTTGTAGTCGCGGTGAAGCGATGCCTTTCGACGTACTTTCATTCCCATGAACGGTTCCTGATCTTCGGTAAAATTGTTCGCCGATAGTCTCAGTCTCATCGAACTATCATCCTGATCGGTGTCCTCAACGTCGTCGTATTTCGGAGGCTGCGATTCCTCGATTTGGACTCGCCGACTCAGTCTGTACCGGCTCATTTCGGATGCGCGAAAGGCGAGTCTGGATCGGCGGTCATTTAGTTGGATCCTTCTGTTTTGAGATACGACACATGGTGATTGCGCCACTTAGCCACGTCAGCTATTCGCTCCCAAGGGATTCTTTCGTGTGTGGTCACCGCTTCGCCTATGGGAAATCTTGACCGTTCAAAATGTGGGAACCACGTAACGAGTTGTCCAGGTTCTCACACAGATCATTGATACATAAATTTTACATTGTTCCTAATCCGTAATCCCTACAATGGAAGACCAATCAACTAATCTTGATCAGCTTGTATAGTTCTAGTGTCATTTTTTTAAGTAATTAATAAAAAAAATTACATTAAAAAAAAAAATCAATGAATAACTATATTATATATTTGATCTTATTTCGGTTAAGTTTAATCGTTTACAATATTTGTAGCTCATTATCATCCTTAAAAAAAGTATCAATTTTAGTTAATGTTAGAAAATTATTTGATTGGGTTAATCGAGGAATTAAAGTTTACTAATGTTTCCTATTTAATCATACTAATTTTATTTTACCGAACAATTAATTGCATGGAATTGAAACAGTTACTACAAACTTTATATAGTTGTTTTATATTTATTTATAATATTTAAAATAAAGGAGAATTTAGAAAATAAAAAATAAATAAAAGGGAAATTTTAAAGTAAGGTTTAGTTTGAAGAATGGAAAGGAAAGAGGAAATAAAAGGGGAATGCAAGAGAAAGGATGATGAGAAGGAATGGGACAAGGAATAAAATTGTTTTAGTAGGTGGAATAATAAAATAATAGAGGGTAAATAATTTAATATATTAATTTTGGAAAAAAAAATTTAGTAATAAGAAATATATTGAATAAAAATATATTTTACTTATAATTTATTTGTTTTTTTAAAAATAAATGATTAGTACAAAGTTTACTTTTAAAATTAATTTTTTTAAATATAATCAAATCTAATTCTAAAAATATAATATTAGGTGTGGGCATTTTCAGTTTAAATCACTTTGAATTTAAATTTTAAATTGATCTAAATATATCAATTTGAATTTATTTTCATTCAAAAATTAATTTAATTAAATTGTCACGTGACCATCGTGAATTTTAATCAGTTTAAATTTAAATTTTAAACTGATCTGAATATAAATATATTGATTTAAACTTAATTCAACTTAGAAAATCGATTCAAAGGTTTTATAAATGATTTAAATAGATGGATTTGCCCACACTTATACATTATATATTTATTAATAATTACCAAAAACTAAATATATATATATATATATATATTAGAATAATATTTTTTTACAAATAATTAATACATTTTTTTATAAAATATCAATATACAGGCCCTAGCTTTTAAAAAGATAACATATAAAGGTACATTTAGATAATTGTAACAAACAAGTTTCTTACATAAGCAGTTACCTAATTTTAAATAAGTCATTAGTATAACCGGTTGGTTTTAAATAAAATAATTATATTATTACTTGCTTGAATAAAATCATTGGACTTAGAACGTATATAGCATAATTTTTCAGGAAAAATCTGAATTAAGTACCAGAGACTAAAATTATTTTTTAAAAATATTATTTATTTAATTTTATTTAATAAATATATATAGTATTTTAAATTAATTAATTAATATTTTAAGGAAATAAAAAATATTTAAATTATTATAGAAAAAATATTTAATAATAAAAGATAAAATTTCTGTTTTTTCACTAAAAATTTCTCAAAAATCCTTATTTTTAACTATTTTTATAAAACCAAATATAAGAATCTCAATTTATCGTTTTATTATTTTCCATTTTTTCGTTCCACCCAAACACGTCTTAATGTGACTAGTCTTTAATTGTGTGCATCTTTGAGATGATGACATTCTGTTGACACAACCACAAATTCCATTCCGGAGGCGCCTTACGGAATTCCACCGCTCATTACAGCGAGAATAACAAATATTTCCGCAATTTTTTAATAAGATATTTATCTTTTATCAAAAAATTTATAATAAATACATTTTACAAATATAAGTTATTCTTTATCATAATATTAATGATAAACGTCTCTTTATAATTAAAAAAAAAATACTAAAAACTTTTATTATTAAACATCAAAATTTATATTAATTATAAAAATTTATATTTTATCATATAATTATTATTTTTTATTGCATAAATTGTGAATTTTTGTTATCTAAAATTTTAAATTAAAATAACTGAATTAAAAAATATATATATTAAATTTAATTTATAAATTTAATAATTTAAGTTATAATATTTTATACTAAAAAATTTGTAAATTAATTTTTAAAAATTAAATTTAAAATATATTTTTTTACATTTATAAAAAATTATGAATTTATTTTTAATTTATCATTTAAATTTCTAAAAAAAATTATTTTTATTTTAAAAATTAAATAAAAGATAAATTAAATATTTTTATTTAAACTATTGAAGAACTATAATACTTTACACTATAAAAAAATTTAATTTATAATTTTATATTTAAAAGCACTTTAAAATTTTTTTATTAAATTTAAATATAAAATTATAAATTAAATTTTTATTTTATAATATTTTATTCTAAAATAATTTATAATTTATGTTTTAAAAATTAAATTTAAAATATTTTCATTTTATAATCATAAAAATTTACAAAATTACTTTTATTTTATAATTTATAATTTGATATTTATATTTAATAAATTTCTTTTAAAAATTCTTATAAATATAAAATTATAATTAAAATTTTTTAAAATATAATGTATTATAGTCTTTTAATAATTTAAATAAAAATATTCAAATTATTTTTACTTAATTTTTAGAAATAAAAATAATATAAATTTTTATAAATTTAAATTATAAAATAAAAAAAAGTTCATGAATTTTTGTGAATATTAAAAAAACCATTTTAAATTTAATTTTTAAAAATTAAATAATAAATTATTTTAGTGTAAACTATTATAAAATTAAAAAATTTAATTTATAATTTTATATTTATATTTGATAAATTTTTTTAAAAATGTTTATGAATATAAAATTATAAAATAATTTTTTTATAGTATAAAGTTTTATAGTTGTTTAATAATTTAAATTATTTTTATTTACTTTTTAAAATAAAATAAAATAAAATATTTATAGATTTAAATTATAAAATAAAAATAAATTCATAAATTTTTATGAATATAAAATAAATATATTTTAAATTTAATTTTCAAAAATAAATTTATAAATTTTTAATATAAAATATTAAAAATTAAATTTAAAATATTTTTTAAAAAATTGAGTTATTTTTATTTAAAGATTTATATAATAAATGATAGGGATTTATGTAATCAAAATTAAAAATTTATGTGATGAAAGTATATATTTTTATTTTTAATAAAGAAAAATTTTGTTATTTTTTTAATTTATAAAGGTTTTATTATAAATATTTTAATAAAAAGTAAGTGATATTTTAAAAATTATAAAATAATTTTATTATAAATTTTTTAATTATAAATAAATATAATTGTAAAAAATGATGGCAATACTTATAATTCTCAACGCGTAGTGGCAAACAACCGAAAACGACGTCGTAGTACTAATTAAAGATCCCGATCACGCGATTTACGCATAAAAACCAAACAGAAGCCTGGAAAGTATTTTTGGCGGCTGCTTTCGGCGAAATTTTGGTTAGACGTCGAAATGACGCCAAGTTGGGCCCACCATGAGAGGAGAATAACCCAATCAGAGGGTCAAAATCACTTAAGGACGAGACCCACACGTTATTTATTTTTATCGAAGTCATCTCCTCACCGAATCCCAAGTTCTTCCTTCATTTCCTTTTCTCTTGCATTTCATTTACCGTTCAGTTCATCTCATTTCTATTGTTTCGATCTCCTACCTCACGAGTCCACGCAAATCGGCCCGAAACAGGAGGAGTGTTGGTTCTAAGGTTTGCGTATGTTCTATTTGGTTTATTTTGTTGCATGATTGTTAATTTTTATCATGATTTGACGAGATCTACGTTGTGAAACGTAGGTTGAAACGATGGCGTCGAAGCGGATCTTGAAGGAGCTTAAGGATTTGCAGAAGGATCCTCCTACATCATGCAGTGCCGGTATATCATTCTTTGTCTCTCTGGTTTTTATATATATACGTATGCATGTAAATGGTTGGCCTATATATGCGCGTACGTATGTCGTTGTTTGACTTTGATCTATCTGGTGCTTCCTCGTTGATTTTTAGATATTGTTGTTTATAGAATTTTATGTAGTAATTATGATTGAATGATGTGAAGGGGATAGTTTAGGTTATCATTCTGACTGATCGTGTTAATTATTTATAACAATTTCATCTTCTTGTTCTATTTTTCTACGATGACGTACACATGATTGTTAAATGTAATCATTTAGGTTTTTTTTTTTTTTCAGTTAGTATTGAGCACAATTTATATGGAAATGTAGGGTATTTGAAAAATATGTGATAAATTTTATGGTTAGAAAGTGATTTTTGGCTGCTTTGATATCTGATAATTTATGTTTTCTTTTTGGGGTATGGGTGGATATATATGTGGCAAAATTTGCTGTTTGAAACTGATTATTAGATGTTTCAATATTTGATAATTTTGCCTTCCAAGTAGAAAGGAGGATAGTTGATTTTGCATTGTCTCGTGCTACATACCGATTTGAGTAAAGATGTGACATGTCTAATAACCAAAATTGATGCGTTACAGTAATTATTTGTATAATTGGGGCAACTCAATAACCCAATGTGTGCAAATAACATTTGTGATTTGCTTTGTTTTTTGTGTCTTTTGTGGGGAATTATGTGAAAACATTGACTTATGAGGTTATAGGAAGTCGGCGTGGTCAGATATTGTTTATTAGACAAGTGGATGTTATATGTCTAACTCTCGATATGTTAGACCAATAGAAAACCTTACTGATAATTTTATTGAGAAATGCCTAGATTAAATGCAACTAAAATTTCCTTGTAGCCCATGCTTCCAAGCATTTCACAGCAAACGTGATTGTAATGCATAGCACACTTCTCATATGTCCTGCCACTTGCTGTTATAATACATTAGTCAACTTTTGTTATCGTGGGTTTATTTTGAAGTGATGTACTGATGTTATTAAGTTGAGACAGCATGGAAGTGGAGGATTTCCATTATGCTTCATCAAGAAGTCATGGCTTATAGGAAGTTGCCTTTCCTTTTTCTTTTTGCTATCTTGAGTATTATAGGCATCTTTCTTGACAATTTGCTATTCACTTATGTCAGCATTAATCCCTGGTGTGAAATGTAAAATTTTATGAACTATGGGCATCAAGGTGAATTGATTACTTAAATGTTCTCTATTTTGGATAAATGAAGCAAAGGAAGCGGTCAGATCTCTGAATATCAATATGCAGTCAAGGTTCATCATTATTCTCTCATTATCTCATACAAAACAACAGTGTTTTGAAATGGTTACAACATTTGTTACTACCGGAGCTTTTATCTGCTTAACAAGACCAAACTGAAGCGCGGCCACATCAGCTTTTTGCGGGGCCAAGTGGGGAACTTCACTAGATATTTTGGAATTTGATCGATACATCTGTTGATTTACAACAAGTGTGCTGTATTGGAAGTCAATTGAATGTTTTACACTGCTAAGAAGTTTAAGAAAACTTTCTGTACCTTAAATTGAAGGAAGCTCTAGTTGGTCATTCCAAGTTGTAATGTTTTCTTTTTTATTACTCAATTTTGTGTTGAAAATATTGTTATTTGCTGTGATTTGAATCTTTTGTAAGATGAGTATTTGGGTTAAGTGTTTTCTTGAACTGTTTATGCTAAGATATCTGTTTATTAACAATTTATTTGCCACATCATCCATCAAAATTTGTACTGTTTTTAATTATCTCATTATATCTGTCATACTGCAGGTCCTGTTGCCGAAGACATGTTTCATTGGCAAGCAACGATCATGGGTCCTCCAGATAGTCCTTATACCGGCGGTGTTTTCCTAGTTACCATCCATTTTCCACCAGACTATCCATTTAAGCCTCCCAAGGTGCTCATTACACTATTTATTTTTATCTTGAATGTTGGTTATGTACTTGAAATACCCTGAATTATTCTACTTTAATGCCCAGTTATCAATAACCAGCCTACATTTTTTGGTTGCTTTTTATACACTCCCTCCTTGATTGGATTGTTTTAAAATGATAAAAATATAATATTACAGGCTCAGCTATAGGATGACATTAGGATTGCATTCTTTTTCATTTCCAAATACTTCGAGGTTAATTTAATTATTAGAAATTTTAAGCTTCGAATCATAATAAATTGTTTTTCATTTCCAAATGCTTGGAGGTTAATTTAATTATTAGACATTATAAGTTTCGAATCATAATAAATTGTTGGAGACTTCTTCCTTGATTTCAGCTGAGTAAACCAATATGCTAACTTTCTGTGAGAAACTAAGGTGATAAATTACAGTGCTAGAGGTAAAGCTTTGGTGTAATAAAACATTTCTTTCCCCAATCTTTGTTGTTGACTGCATCAGAGGAATTTGAGTGTAATTTGGCATTTTGAATTTCCAATTCTGGGTTGTGTGTTGGTGAAATTTAACAACCATGCCTATATGGATGTGTTTCTTTTTGCCTTAGTATTGCATGTTTTGAGGTATTCTGCCTGTCCGTTAATGACATGTCATCAATTTTGTCCTTGAGGATTCAATCCATCTCTTTCTCTTCTTTCCCTTTCATTCTTTCCCATGACTTTATTGGATCTTGCAGGTGGCATTCAGGACAAAGGTATTTCATCCGAATATTAATAGCAATGGAAGCATTTGCCTTGACATCTTGAAGGAGCAATGGAGTCCTGCTCTAACAATTTCCAAGGTTTTTATTTTATAACTATGATGGCTCCTATTTGGAAATTAAGAATTTATAATCGATCTACTTGCATTCCTAGCGGTCTGTTATGATTTAAAATTTTCACTTAGAGATTACCATTTACTTGGTTAATAATATTTAACAACCATATATTGCAAAATTTCGTATGAAAGGACCTATTGTTATCAATCCTCTTTGGGGGTAGTGGAAATGTTGACTTCAGGATTCTAACTGGTGTAGCAGCAATGTTAATCACAGGATTAAAGCAAACCCGGCCATTCTCAAACCTACTTTGTTTGATAGCTATAGTATTTACCTGTTTGCAAGTGAAAATCAATGTCAAACTATTAAAATTTGTAATGATATAGTGTATACTAGTTGCTAGCTAGAGAATTAGTTGTACTCTGTTTGAATGCTTTTAGATGAAAGGTAATTTTGTTTTCTGACTTTTGCCCATTATCATTTTGATTCTGCCCATGTCAAATCTTTGTGTCGGATCAATCTTCCAAGTTGCATGTTTTTTTTTTTTTTTTGCTTTGTAATGTTGAAAGTGTTCTTTTGTTCTAATTTATAGGTTTTGCTGTCAAATTGTGATGGATCCAAATAGTTGCATTTTTCCTTTGCTTTGCTTTATAGTGTTGAAATTTTTTTCCATTTATAGGTGTTGCTATCAATCTGTTCGTTATTGACAGATCCAAATCCGGATGATCCTTTGGTTCCTGAAATTGCTCATTTGTACAAGACGGACAGGAATAAGTACGAAAACGACGCAAGGAGTTGGACCCAGAAGTATGCCATGGGTTAAAAACTAAGGTTGCGGGGGCCCTTTTATTCTTCTTACATATCTTTTATTTTCGTTTTGTTTTTTCAGTTTTTGTATGAATGTTCTGTCTGTTCATTCCTAAAGGTGGACTAAAACAAAAGGTCCTAATTAAATGAAGAAACTAGGTGTTGCTTCTGATGGATGTATGGAAAATGTGACTTCTTTGCTCAATGAAATGTGTCCCCAATTCTGAATGTCTATTGTTTCATCGTAGAAAAACATCTAAATTCGTTTGGTTATCAAACCTTAAAACAATGTTCAAGAGGAAATGTAAAACAAAATTCCAGTTTCTCTCTCTTCTTTGCTTTACCAAAATGTTAACCATCTTTCTACTCGTTCTAAACGTCAGCTCTCATCTCCATAGTAAGCAGTTTTTCTAGCCGCGGAAGCGATCCATTTTTCTTGAAGCAAATGACGCGTATTATGTTCCAATTGGAAATGTGAGAACAATTGATATTTTGATGCATGTATTTTACACGACACAATGCAATTCATTCACAAGAAACCAGCATAGAATTAAAAATAGATTCCCGATTTTACAATTTTCAAATCAATGAAACTAAGATGATCGTCAACATTTTATGAGTAAAAATCTTCAATGTTTTTTGTTCATGAACCGTTGGTCGACCCACTTCGTTTCCATTCCCCTCTAAATTAAATTAAATTAAACTCCATATATAATATTAGATAAAAGAAAATTGAAAAAGAAAACAAATCTAGGCAGCAATTAATGGCATCCGACTCTTTATGCAACTCGGGCGTCAGGTTCGGAGATACCGCTCGGATCCTTTTTGAGACAAGTCCTTGTTCTGTCTATCCTTCATTAAGTGTATTAGGAAAGAATTGACGGTCAGTTTGAATAACCGAAGATTTTCCAGAACAGAATCCAAGGATAAATGATTTTGTTTCCGAGTTGGTGCTTCGTCAAGTCATTTTTGGAAGTTTATTTAATTCACGCATTATTAATATATACATATACTAATTAAATTTGTGTTCTATATTCTAAAATTTTGTGTTTAATTTTAATAGTTAATAAATTTTGAATTAGAGTTTTAATTATTTTAAATTTTTTTATAAGAAGTTCACATCTGATTATACCTCGAGCTTTCACTGTGCCCGCTGATTTACCCAATATCTAAAATTTTAAAATATTTTGATGTTGATAAACAATGAGCCACATCACCTCAAGATAAGAGCGGTACAGAAACCGTGCCCTGGAGTGTCAACGACGATTTATCATGGTCTCTCTCCTCTTGAAAATGCCAAATTCATATTAAAATTTTTATTTCCAACAATTAAAAATTAACTCTATATTAAAAAAAAAAAAATAGTACATTAAGACCCATATCTCTACTGTCTACTAAATTAATTTAATAAATAAATTCCACGCGTTATCTTAATCTTAGCAAAAAAAAAAAAGGAATGAAAAGAAAAGAAAATCTGAGTTGTAAGATTAAAATAATTGCGGCAAGCAGGTCGTGCCCACTAGTGGAAAAAGGCATGGTCCCTGAAAATCAGGTTCATTAAATTTAAACCTAATTTAAATTAATTAATAATTTTTAGATTCATGAACAGCAGTATTTTGTCTCTGTCTGTTACCCAAGACAAAGAGAACAAGAACTAGTGACCTCCACCAAGTACATTGCATACTTGGCGAATCGACAACTATGACACGTAAAATGGAAAGTACCTGCTGAGTTGGAGAGTTTGATACATAATAAACTCTTGGTCAATGATATTAATGATAATTTAATACATAATTAATCCCCATTATTTTTTAAGGGACTAATTGAGGGTCTAATGGGAATCACAAAATTACTTTGGAATGCCTAAAATTGTTTTAAGCCATTAGTTCACCTGAGATTGACATTATTTAACGCATGAGATGGATTCTAATTTATTTATTTATCTATTTCAATTTCTAATAAAAATGGCTAATTATCGATGATAATGTAATTAGAATTAAGTAATAATTAACAATGATAGATAATCAGTAAAGTTGTAAATTATGTCTACTATGTTTTTAGTCATACTTTCCCCTTTAATTCTTTGTGTTATTTTACTGTTTTTAATTTAATTGCGTTCCCTAATGATGTTTTGATTAAAAAATATATGTATCATAGATATAATGATCATATTTATGATAACTGAGTGTATTTAAGAATCGAAAATTATTATTAAATGAGTATTGTTATATATATAAATTTAATTACACGAATAATAATGTTATTATCATATATTTTAATTTTTATAAAAAGAAAAGAAAATAAATTATATGCAATATAATAACAATGTAATTTTACTATATTAGTTTGTAAATTCGACCTTTATTTTTATTCTGAGTTTAAAGTAAATTATATATAATTTAATATTAAAAATACAGATTTTATTTACATAAATTGATTTAGCATATTTTTATTAAATATTTTATATAGTTTTTAAATTTTTCTAAAAAATTCGACACGTGACAACCACTTTAATTTATTAAGATATATGTGTGTGTATTATGCTTCTAATTTTGGGGTTTTTTGAAATCATGAATCAATAATTCTAACCATACCCCATTTAGCTTTTAAAATTTCTTAATTAATGAGAATAATTTCTCAAGACAATAAGACATATTTTTCTACCAAATCGCCAAATTCGAGTCGCCAAAATTATTTTCCCATTTTTTTTCATAATTTTATAGTTTGGATTCCAAAACCAAATAGCAAAAGGTTATAATACGCAACTACATTTCCATTACTCGTACCCTCCATTAATTTACAATTAAATTTTAAATAATTAAAATAATTTTAAATTAATTTTTAAGCTAATGATAAAATTGAGGCCCACGTCATTCCCACATGGGAGAGCACACGTCCCCTGATCAAGGAGAAGCCGACAGCATAGTTAGCGTCAGTGGGTCCCACCCTCATGGCCCCCAGTCGGTTACCAACTGTCTTCAAGTCGCGGGGCAAAAAATTTATAAAACTATTTTATAAATGTAGACATATATAGGATATTATATTTTAATCATTTAAATAAATAAATACAAAATTGGACTGACTAAAGATAGAATTAAAATAAATATTCTTAAAAGTGTTTATGGAAATTGAGATGGATGATGTGGATCTCCACCAATGTTACAGATTATACATGCAAATTAATTAATTGCCATATTATGAATTAATGCATTGTAAACAAATGTCATGTTCGTTAAAAGATAGTAAATGTGGCAATTAATTGGGCTGCATTGATTATCAATTAAATTGGGAGAGAGCCACATCATTTATCTTACCCTTAAATATCTCCTAATTTTTATTATAATTGAATGTGTTTACTACTATAATCTTCCTTTTTTGATAGATTTTATCTCACAAATTTTATTGGCAAAAATTTTTAAGGGGGTTGTATTAAGTACTAATTATAATTAAAAGTAGTGAATATTTTATATTCACTACTATTAAATAATTATTTACCCATTATCATTATAAACTATTAAGAATTATCGCATTTTCTTCCAATCAGTTCATCTTTCTTTTGTTACTTTTGCATTATATAATTGAGCTAATTTAGTAATATTTGAAAAATATATATTCATCGTTTTAATTTAAAATTAATTAATTCAATACATGGAAGTTTTTAAGTTTCTATGAACCCTTTTATCATCACCTTGCCCACGACTCTTAGAAGAGAAGACTAGATTATTTGGGGTTCTTTAATTTTTTATTTTAAAATTTATTTTACTTTTTATATGACTCAAAATCGAGAAAGAAGCACGTAAATTTATAAATTTGCTCCCAAGAAATATTGTCTGGTGGCTAGACAAGATATAACAGCTGTTTAGCATTTGTTTCGTGTTCGAATGTCAGAATTATATTTTTTGTAAGAGTTTGAAATAATCAGAGTTTTATCCTATACTTGATATTATTAGCATGTGATACTTATACATGCGTCTTCATTGATATAGGACGGATGTTATGTGATCTGTGAACATATATTTTAGGAGTGAGTGTCTGATCTTGTATATAACTAGACATTACAGTAATAACTGAATACGAGAATTTCATTGTCATCTAAAATAAAAATTGTAAATTCTGTTAAATTTAAGTGAAATTGCTGGCTAAAAAATGTTGGATTAACATTCTTGAGTACTTACATGTATATAAATAGGGATATATTTTCACTTGCGAACCCGTTTGAGAAGTTATAAATTTACTCTGACTTCGCATTTATCTCAAATGTAAACAATTACACTTACAAATTCTTGTTTAATGAAGATGTATATAAGAAAATATTGTTCTTTTTAACACACCGTCATATAATTATAATATCCCATGAATATAGAGTTAATCGATGAATTAATAATACATTATCAAGTAACAATATGTTCGTTGGAATGAAAGCAACATTACCCATTAAAATTATTTGTTAAATTATGAATGTTTAATTGATCAAAACAAATTAAAAATTCAATTGTAATAAAATTGGACTAATATTTTACGTTATTATATATACCCAAAATTTATTTCAATTTTTTTTAAAATATAAATAATGGAAAAGCACTTCTTATTGATAGACTACAGTGAATAATTTTATTTCTTTTAATCCTAACATTAGGTAGTTGATAATCTCTGTCATAAAAATAAATTTGATATTTTAATGGAACAGCCAAAAGAGGAAAGCAAAGCAAAGCAATGCATGCATGTGATTTATGCTTCCATATTAAATACACATGCATGACAAATTCCAAAGGATGTTAAGATAACTTTATTTAAAAGCATTCTCTCTCTTTATTTGATCATAACGTCAACAATGAGAAATCATATTCATTAATTTAATGTCCACAAATATTTGATAATATTTATTTCTATTATTATTATTAATTACTGAAATCCATGTTCAAATGATATGCTGCCCCAAAAATACGATTATAACAAAAGTTTAAACACAAAGAGAGAAAAGAAAAACCAACATCTCTTGCTTCAAAGTGAAGGTTGCGTTTAAGTAAGTTTCTTTTCTCATGGAAGATTGTATTACTTAATTAATTTAGATTAAGCCACCTTTCTCTCATTTGCTTCCGCAAAAATTCGAGCTTAATTACTTTTTTAATTGATTTGTTCGTTATATAATTGCATGACACAGAGAGAGAGAGAGAGAGAACCGACAGGGTTTAAATAAAGCTAGTAATATAAAGCTTCAAAAATTCTACAGTATTCTGATATGGGACTTTGCCCAGCTTTTAAGAATATATCTTCTTGTTAATTCATTTAATTTATCTAATTTGGGTTTTAGGCTTTGGAAATTAATTAGAGAAACATGGGGATTAATACATGGGTTCATTCATATCTATCCCATTGTTTTTTATTGAAAATATTGCATTTAATTTAATTTAATTAGTTACATTATCTATAATATTCTTAATTAGTGTTGCTTAGTAACGATTTGTATTTTATATTATTTTGGTTTCTGTGAGAATCAACTCATCGTAAAGAGTAAGATATATAATAAATTAGTTTAGGTTTTATTTGCGTTGCATAAGATATCGCATTAATTAATTTATATGTTTGCTGTATATTTTTTTTATTTTTCAATATTGCAAAAATAAATCGAAGCACGTTATAAATTTTTTTATATAAAAATTAATTAATTTACATCCAAATTAATTTAAGTAAAATTTTATTTGAAATATTGATTTAAAATTTCTTAACAAATACAAATATTCGCTATAGAGTAAACTCTCCAAATATATTTCTGGTGGCATTTAGAATTTAAAGTTGACTTTAAATTTATTTTCTGGATTGTTGATTGATTGTGCCAGCAAGAGAAATGAATCTGAAATTGCCACTAAAAATATATAAATTAAAGATCTGTTAATTCGCTGGCAAATCTTTAATTAATTAGAATTAAATAAATTAATTGATGTTATAATAACCGAACTTTTGGAAAGGGATAAATAATTAATACTACAGAATTGGAAATTCCAGAAGAGAAAATCTAAGTGAGATTATAATTAAGAGAAAATTAGGAGAATCCAACGTTAATCAATGTGTAGGATTCATAAATAGTTATTTTTATCGAAGCTATACAACGTCAGAATAAAAATCCGACGAGTAATCAAACCTATTGCAATGAATGATAAAAATATCTAAATTTAATTATGTAAAAAATTTACTCTAATTTTACACGTAGAAATTTGAAATATAAATTTTTAGCAAATTAAATAAGTAATCTTAAGAAACGGGCATTGATGAATGTCCAATAAGACCAAGACTAACTACTAAGGATTTGAATAGAGAATTTGATTTATATACTAAGTTAATGAAATCACTTAAAACTAAAACTTTAAGTCAATATATATTTAATTGTTGTAATTCAGGATTAGTCTGAGATATGGTGCCCCCTTCAACACAATTAGAGAGGTGAAAGTTGAAGTTTAATTTTGTCATAACTCGACTTTAAATAATAATAAAAGGTTTAAACTTAGTATTTTTCAAATAATAAACGATTTTGCAACCAATATTTTATAAATATTAATTTTTATTGTGCATAACTTATTAAATTAGATAATTAATGATTTTGATTCGCAATAATTATGACTTTAAAATAACAATATTATACTATTCAATAAAATTTAAGTAAAATAATATTATCATTTTAAATTTAAATAATGCTTACCCTTATAAAAAAAGGTTGATGGAAGATGAATAGAAAGTAGTAGAACATACTACCACAAAGTATATATGCACGAACCCAATCTACATATCATAATGTGAACATGCTAATGCATTGGAATATTTGAGATAAAAGCAAGCAAGCAAAAAAGAGTATGATCAGCCGGTAACACACAAGAATCAAGGGCATCTTGATAATGAATTAAAGGATTATTACAGAGAATCTTGGACTTGATGCTCATTGACTTGTTACCTCTTCCATTAGTTTTTATTAGAAAACTCCATCGACATATATAAATAACCAACGGGTATTTGTCGAATTTGGTGTATCTTCTTTAAATGTCTTTTGTTTTGAATGGGTTTCACTTGGCTCTATGTAAGGAGGACATACTCCAAGAACACCTGCTTTAGTTTCTATAGATTATTAAGTTTTATTTATTTATTTATTTTAATTTACTAATCCACAGGAGTATCTTATTTCATCTCTCCCTTACCCCATCTCCTAAAACATGGGGATCTTTAAACCCTTCTTTCTGTTGACATCCTTATTCATTTGAATTTCCAAAGCCATTCTGTATATTAATTTGAATTTTAAAAACTTACTGGGGAAAATAACATGAATTTTTTAATCTTAAAAAATTTATCATATAAAATTAGATGTGAGTCATTGAATTTTTAATTTTGGATTAGGATATAATAGTTAGAGAAGACTTTTTTATAAGATATTATAAAAAATTTTATGGGTTAAACCAATTAACATTCAAATAAAAATTCATTAAATAGTAGCATATGTTAAATAAAAATATTTGTAAATATTTGAAACTATTCTTAAACACATTTTTAACCTATTTAATCACATAATTAAAGTAACCAAAAATGAATTGGGATGCGGATGCAATAATGGGTTGTAATGAACTAAAAAAAACATACCATGATTAATTACAATAATTTCTTTTCCCTAATTGAATTTTGGCAAGTTGTAATTGTTGTACCAAATGAAAAGCCTGGCCTTAAACATATGATTCAAACCATATTGTAATATCAAACATGAAACTTAATATCACGTGAGATAGAATTATTAATTCTTGTTAAGTACTGATCACGATATCATGCATTATGTATTCAGTGAGATCCACATCCATACCATGAATCCAACTCTGCGACCACATTCATCAATTCCACATTACATCATGACCTTCATTTCCTATTCCAGATTTTACATGCAAGCATGCTTCTACACGTGATATATTATATATATCAACAAATCAATTATACTTGCTTCCAATATCAATACCTATCAATTTTTTATTTTTATTTTAGCAGTATATAACTATTAATTTAAATATTCATATTAATATTAATGTGACATGCTGATTAAAAACTTGAGTACTAATATTAACGTGTTATATTAATTAAAAACTTGCTATTATAATCGAAATTACTGTATAGAACCGCTAACACGACGAAAACCGTGTTTACTATTGCATACTATGGAGGAGGAGCAACCATTAATGTAATGTACAAAGCATATACATCTAAACACAAACAGATGTACAATAAACCAAAATTTATGTACTCAAAAATTGATAATATATATCTACCTACCTGTGATGGTGAGAAGCCAAGAACCAATCATCGAATGCCATGTAAAGACAGACCATATCATATTGAATTTGAGGTACCCAAGATGAAATTATAGAATTAAATTGTTGATTATGAATGAAGAAAAGTTACATATAAAACAAACCGAAATGGGTCGGCTTCTTTGTTTCATCTCCTGCATGTTTTCAAAATAATTAATGTTTTTTCTTCATCGTCTTCAATAATATTGCTTCTGTTTCAAACCAACTGCTAGCTTCGCCGGACAACAATCATTTGTCCATTTCGAAACTCCGCGTATTTTTTTTTTTTTAAATTAACATTTAATGTTTTTAAAGTTTAATTAATTTAAAAAATTTAAATTTATATATATAATTGAAGTATTTATATATCTCTGTGTACTTTGTCACAGGTAATCTATATCTATATCTATATATACAAATATATTGTGTGTTTTGTTCATCTTGTTATTGTAATTACCTACATTTACTTATGAAAATTTAAATAATTACATAATTAATTAATAATTTACTTGTGATTTTAAAAAATTAATTAATTAATAATTACAGTTACCTACAATAATTAATTAATTAATTAATTATGAGACAAATTAAGTATCATTTTGAATTTTAATTATGTAATACTGTAATAGCACAAATATACATCCCACCATAATGAATAAGATTATAAAATAGAATTGAAAAATTAATTTCACCTTGCCTGGATGTATTTATACTATTTATTAAAGATATTATGAGTAATCAAAAACCTCAAATATCTCTATAATTTTATAAAATGGCAACTATTTTTATTCTATCTTTTGTGACAAAAATATTTTTAAAATCCCCTAAAATTTTATAATTGACTCGTTTTAATATTAAATTATTATTATACTCTTGAAGTACAAATTTATATTTTTTTCAAAAAATTTAATAAGATTAAATTAAATTTATTCTGAAATTTAAAAGTTGTGACAAGTTCTAAAAAAATATTATTATTAGTTCATTTTAAAATGAAATTGCTATTGTATTTTTTAAGTTTGGCTTTATGTTTTTTTAATCGTATGTGAGTGGAATTGGAATGCCAAATTTTTTTTTATTGTTTTCCAGATCGAACCTGCTAACCATATATGAATTTATAAGATTAAAAAAATTGCATATATATTTGATCTTTTTTTCTAATCATTAATGCAACTTAGACAATTAATTATTATTTTATACATAATTAATTATTAACAAATAAAATTTTTTGCCTCCATTTAATTCCATCTATATTCTTATTGCCTTGTCTATTTAGGGAAAATATCATTAAATATTCCCCCTAATAAATTCCCAGATTCATCAAATCAAATTATGCCAAATACCCACTTCAAATTTAAAATTAAAAAATGAAAATAGACAACACTTGAAATTGGATTCGTCAGGCTTTCGCTACAATCTTGTACGGTCGGCACATGTCGACTGTCGAGGACGTTGATTGACGGCACAAAACTTTTGACCTTTGATTCTGTCTTGTCAATAGATCAACGGCTAAGGTCTTACTACCTATGTTCCGCGAGGAACATCACGTGCAACGTGTATTTGATTTTCATCATGTCCAGGGTGCGGTTAAAATAGAAAGGTTTTGGTGTGCGATAGTTTAAACTGCGCACAGGCGAATACGAGTTTATTATCACTGTTGAAAATTCTACGCGCGCTTTCAAACAAGCATTGAATTTTCTAAAAAATTATTTTCTCTCATCATTTAAAAATTTTTATAAAAAATATTTTTTTATGATAAATTTTATCATTTCTAAAATAATTAATTACTCCATTCATTAATTTCATTACTTGACATACAAGTCAAATTCTTTATTATTATTTTTCTTAATTAAACCAACGAACTCATATTACCTTTAATATGTGCTTTTTTTAATATTAATTTTTTTATTAAATAAAATATATTTATAATTATTAAAATAATAACCTATTCATTTTAATTAATGGAATTGGGTTGAAGTTTAAATTCTTTGCTAAGATTTTATTAGTTGAACTCATCCCAAAAAAGGTTTACTTTATTTATAGATAGTTTTTATTTTAAATTTTTCAAGAATTTAACTTTAGAATATCTGTAATTATGGTAGTAATATTATTGTTATTTAACTTTATCCTTTAACTAAAATCAGAAAAAAAAAAACTTGGACGGAAAGAAATCCTTATTTATTGCTAGGAATATTAAGAAAAAAAAATAAGAATAATTTCAATTGTAAGAGAGTGTGGGCGACGCAATATAAGAGCATGTAATGTAAGAACATCTCGGTAATAGAAACAAAGAGAACATGAAAAACCCAGAGTTGTACAAAACCGAATTATAAATGGCGGCAAATTCTAGGTTGCCCACCTTATTACTAGCTGTAAAAAAGGTAATTTTAAATTTTATTATCAAAAAATAAAAAATAAAAATAGAAGAAATCAAGTTGAATCTTTGAAGGGTAAAAAATTATGGACCCACAAGCCAGCGCGACATGAATGTTTGCGACAAGCGAATTTACTAAAACGCCCTCCGATTAATAATTAAACTTGACTAAGAACAGAGTGTAATTAACGGAGGTTAGGCTTTTCAGTAGTCAAGCTCGTGACAATTTGAGTGACCAAAATTTTTACTATGCCGGGTATCTTGGGTCTCACGTGACTAGCATCACGCTCTTCGAGATGAATCATATGCTGACGCGGCACCATATGATGTTTTTCCATTCGGCCAACGTCTTCCGTCGCCCCATGATATTACGTGTCGACATCCTACGGCGTCATTCGGATGCGACGGGTCGTCCCACTTGGCCGTCACCGGAATCTTCGGTTTGCTACCGACCGGGACTAACACGACCCTTAATTAGGATTATTTTTTTAAAAATAAAAAATGAAGATATTTCTATTATAATAAAATTTTAAAATAATATATTTTTCAATGAATTTATGATAATATTAATAAATGGGCATTGTATTCCGAGTTTTCCAATTTCGGATGTTCGATCCTATAAAACAGCGATTTCACTGTTTCGGTCTCCTCCGCTATTAAAACTCGCTTCTTCGCACGCTCATATCGTACACTTGTTATATCTTTCTTCTTCTTCTTCTCTTGTTTCTCACATTTCTTGTTTTCCAAGTGAGAAAACCCTTATGGGTTGTCTGTTTTTCTGCGCGAATATATAGAAACTTCTTAATGCTTAGATGTCTTTAGACAACCAGCGGTGAATCTACTCAGTTATTCACTTTTCCTTTCGTGCTTTTTCGGTCTCTTTTTAAAGTCTGTTCCTTTGGTTTATCTTTTTAGATCGGAGCTTCACTTTCACTTTTCGTTTTCTCTGTAATCTTGCGGTGAAGTTGGTTTTTCTTTTTCCTATCTTTTCGATGCGAATAGAGAGAATTTGAGATACAAAATTACCAGAGATTGAAAATGGACCAGCGTTATCTATGTCCAATTAAATATACAGTAGACAGAAATGTCACAAAGAAATTCACAAAACCCTGCTTAAAATCTACTAAAAAACTCTCCGATGACCGGAATCCTGCCGATAACTGTTTTAGTACGATGCCGAGAGTTGTAAGGATATCCGCAACCGACCATGACGCAACAGATTCCTCCAGCGATGAAGAGGGAGAGTTCTTCGGCAGACAACGAGTGAAACGCTACGTCAATGAAATCAACGTCGAACCTAGTTGCAATAACAAAAACAGCAACACTGCCGCCATTGCCAGCAACAGAAAGAGAATTGCAGCAGATGTCCCCTCGTGCCGGAGGTCACTCAAAGTGTCTCAAACGACGGCAGCAAGCGGTAAAAAGTTCCGCGGCGTACGGCAACGACCGTGGGGTAAATGGGCTGCTGAGATTAGAGATCCTGCGCGACGTGTACGTTTATGGCTGGGAACTTACGATACAGCTGAAGAAGCTGCTAGAGTTTACGACAACGCGGCTATTAAGCTTCGTGGTCCCGACGCTTCGACAAACTTCTCGACACCACCGGTTAAAGAAATGGAAGAAATACAAAAACCCGATAACATAAATGTTTCGGGTTACGAATCGGGTGACCAGTCTCACTCTCACGACCTTTCATCTCCAACTTCTGTTCTCAATTTCCGGACTTATTCCAGTGAAGAAACTGAACCAGAAAAGCCATTGCCAAAACCTGCTGATGAAGAGCCAATAGTAGCGCAAGAGTTTCAAGGAGAAACAACGAACTTTCTATTCGATGATTCAGGAGATTATTTACCTCTGAATACACCATTTATCGATGAGTTTTTCAGCAACGTTCCAACTCCACAGCTGTCGTTTCTCGAAGACAACACAAAGCCGATTTTCGAAGACAGTATTTTCAATGACAATTCGAGTGACATGTTTCTCGATACTGTCCTTGAAGATGATTTTGGTTTTTCGTCGTCTTCGTCCCTCTGCCAAGTGGATGACTATTTCCAAGACATCGGAGATTTGGTCTTCGCTGACCACCCTCTTGTTGGAATCTAATTTGAGTTCCTGAGCATCACCCTGCCGTTTTCTCGGCAGATTTGTACCGGCGGTGACGAAGAGATCAGCTAGTTTCGTTATATTATTAGTGCTTCCTTTTCTTTTTAAATTATTTATTTGTTTACTACATAACTCCGTCAAATTTAACGGAGTGTTGAGCGTCTCCATTGTATGTTGTGACAATAATAATTAATTAGGCTGTATAATTTTGATGGGTATGAGTGAAAATGTCACTTTTTTTCTATGAATTAATTATTTTTTATTTTTTTATTACCGTACGTATAATATATATATATATTACTCCTGGCGGTCTTTTTAATTTCCACGTTGCGCGATTTGCGGTCATGACTCATGAGAGCCAAGTCGGTGCCGCTCGTGTGTGAAATCGAGTTGAGTTATTTTATTTTATTTTTAAATTACGATATGTTCGTATGCTTTGGGCGTGCATTGGAAATGAGCTTTGGCCTGCTACCGCAAAGTGAAAAAAACAGAAGGCTAAAAAGGCTGAAAAGTAAAAAATGGAGGCTAAAAAGATAAAAAGAATGAATAATGAGAAATTAATTTATGTAGGTGAAATTATATATAAGCTAAAAGCTCTAGCAATAATAGCAATAATGGAGTCGTGGGTAGCAAAGGAGTCAAAAGATTTGGCAATAAAATTGACTTGACGGCTTTGGAATACAATTTAATTTCATAATTTCTATGTTTTCAATGGGAAAACTCTTTTAATGGGTTATACTACAATTTATGATTAAATAAATTCGAAGCATAACATAATTTTATTAAAATATTAAATATTAATTTAATTTCCTACATTAAAAATAATAAGTTACAAGATCAAAATTTTCTTTTATATAATTTGAAAAAAATAAATTTTCTATTTAATAACATTTAATCCAAATGTGTTATATGCTTTTTCTAATTTTTTACTTTATGATAATAAATATATAGTTTTTAATTAAAAATTGAGAACTATAAAAGGAAATTGAAAATGATATCTTAAGTGAATTGAATTTTGCATCTTAATTTATTTAAGTGCTACATATGATTGATTATAAGAAGTCCTTCCTTCATTAGGAACATGATTATAACATTTGTGATGCTTTGATTTCTTTTGTAAGTTATTGAAAATAGGAAAATTAGTGAAAATGACACAAGCCAAAATTAAGCTTTCATGATTTTCAATCTCAATGATTATTGTGACTCTGCCAACCTTCTCTCTTTGGAAATCATTGAAAGGATGCTATTTTATAATTAATTTAATTAATTTTATCATTTTTAATTTGAATAATATTTCAATTTAATTAATTTGAATCCAATTTACTTGAAAATATTAATAAATTAATACACAAAGTTTACACCTTTACTTAAAGATAAACAAATATTTAATACTCGTTCATGAGTGTAATGAACAATTAATTAACATAAAATTTTAAAAATAATATTTATATTTTATGGGTATAGAATATGTGTCTTTGCTTCCATATTACTCAAAGAGTATGTCATACAAAAAGTCTTCATAATAATTATGTCTCAACTCTATAACCAATTTCATACCATTATTTTATTAACCTCGGAGCAGAGTCGCATTACAAATATACGACCTTTTAAATTCCATGCGTATTATAAACATTAAAATAATAATAATATAATAAAAAAAGTTATTATGCACACATTATTTACACAAATTAATATTATAAAATTTCATAAAATATCTATGCTTAAAATAAATAATTTATTCCTAATTTCCCTTAATTTTTATGTATTCTTAAATTCAATTTGCAATTAAAGAATTTGTTCGAAAATTTGTACGTTATAAATCAAAATTTATTTTATTTTAATTAGTTAATTAAAATAGCATAGTGTTTCATTTACAACTATCATAAAATATAATCCCTTATGGTCAAATATAAATACAGTAAAATAATTCTAAATCTCTTAATATACTTTTTAATTAAAGATTAAGTAGGTAAATCTCTTAATCTTTAATTAAAGGTTGTAAATAATATATATTTTTTTAACCTACATTATTCCCGTCCGTCATTTTTCTTTAACATATTCTTGAATTATTGTGAATTGTTTCCTAGAATTATAGGAGGAAATCAAGGATTAATTTCACTAATCTCTTTACAAACGGATCTCTAATCTCTATCCTTATGTGGAGGGAGGATTTTGAAGACAAAACCAATGCACTAGCTATAAAGGAAACAGAGAAAGCAATTTAATAAAGCACTTTTTTGCATAGTGTTGTGTAGACAAGAAGTGCTTTTCCTATGGTATTGTTGCCAAATAAGGGGGCCTTTTTTCCACGGTTGCCGGTTGGTAAAAGTAATTAAAAACTAATTTTTTATTTATTATTATTATTTTTTTTAATGAATCAATGACATATTTGAGTATGTTATAAATATTATATGGTCAGATGGAAATTATGTTATTGAGATTCGGCGAAAAGGGGCTAAGAAGCAAGAAATTGAAAAGCATTTTTGTGACCCACAATAGCTTTTGTCCACTATTCGCAACCAATTCACTTCAAAATATTGTGTGAATGAAAGAAGGAACTTTGAAATGGAATTTGGTTTCCAACCAATATCTGATATTGAGAAAAAAAGAAAAAAAAAAAAGAAAAGAAAAAGGAAGCACTTTTAGACAATGAAATTGCTTATTGTACTACTAATATACCGTCCAAATTTTATTTTCTTCGCGTTTTAGAGAATGGATTGAGTTGGACAGCATCAAAGGTTAAGACGTGTTATCTTTTTGTTAACAGAAAATAAGCGCTTTTCCATTTAAATCACTTTCTTATCTTGTGCTTTATTGTTTCTATTGGTAGCCTTCGTTTCTTAAAAGTGCTTTCTTTCATTCATTGCTTTCCAACGTCATTCATTCCTTACGGATAAGTGAATTGGTTGAAATCGAAGTAGCCATTTCTTATGAAGTTTTGATTACTTAATATAGAAAGTCGTTAATATACTGTCTAAACATGGGAAAAAAAAATGGATAATTAAATTTTAATCCCTGACTTTTAATAAATTGACAAATTAATACCTTAATTTATAAATTTAATCCTATTAAAAACTTATGTGAAAGTAAAATGAAAGAAAAAATTAAAATCAAGGACTAATTTTTTTTTTATAATTTTTATTAATATAAAAATTTGAAAATAAATTTCCCCACTGCCAAAGTCTATTCCCAAAATTTACAGTTAGGGAGGAGTCAATATTTTTAGAAAATATACTTTGGTAAATGTGTGGAAATGATTGAATGTTTGACCCCAAATTGACACAAAGAGTTGATTACCACTATCGTTTGTTTGTTTCTTACAGGATTGAATAACTGAAACCTCAACCAGTTTTCATTTCTTAACCAGCTCGAGATGGGACAGAAATTCAGTCTGAAAATTGGTTGCGTTATCAGCCACTTGGCCAACAATATCATAAGAGTGAGTTAATATATCCATGCTGATGCAGATGCAGATGCAGTGGATGAAATCACTTCTGTTTTAAGCAGGCCGCTCATGGCTTAACACCAGAATCACTTATCACACTGTCATTTGCCAAGTGAAAGCATGTGATACAGGGAGAACCATTACCTAGACAAAAGGATCACTCGACAAAATCATCACAATATGATTGACATTGAAAAAAAGGAAGTGATTTATTCATTAAAAGATATTATCTTTTTTGTTTTATTTTATTTTTAAAATTCATACCATAATAGCTGCAGAAGGAGCTTAGCTTAGCTTAGCTTCATGATATTCCATTGCACGTAAGATATTACTATTAATATTGATCTAATTAGTTTCTTCGACGTGCTTTATGGAAGCTGCTTTTTCGAAGTGCTTTCATGTTGTTGGGTCAAAATGAGTTATGTTAATTTACAAGATGGAGTAATAATAATCGTGAAACAAATTGCTTTTACAGTAGATTTAAGAAACCGACTTTTCAATTAAGCACTTATGCCACCTTCCATAGACAATCTTAATTATGAAGATGTTTTTATTAAATTTTTAATTATCATTATCATCAAAAAATATCTCCTCTGATCAATCTTAATTAATTATCCTTAAGCATAAACCCATCAAATCATATCTTTCCCAAGTCGTGTAACTTCAATTGATTTCCAAAATCATTCTTGTAAAACTTACAACAATAATTTTCATTTATATAAATATTATGACAAGTTTAGAATACATTCAAATCTCGTTATCATCACAATTTAACCTACTTAAAATTAAAAAAAAATAATAATAACAATATCAAAAGGATTTTTAATTTTTGTTCATACAAAGAAGCAGCAATTGAAAATTTAAAAAAAAAAAATTTTGTATATATTGCAGCATCCTTATTTTTTTTTTTTTTTTATAAATTCTGAATATATATTTTTATTTTTTGTGTTTCTGTGGACATAGTTCACTGTTGAGAATTAATGTTGTGATAGCTGAGGGCACACACTTCCCGATCTCTGGAAAAGACTGAAAAACACAATGAAATTTAACTACTTCTAAGAGGAATTGAACTATATATACCATATATTTACTTCAATGGTTTTGCAATTTTGTCGAGATTCATTCTAAGGAATATACATACTCTGATAAAATTTTGTTTGCTTCAATAAAGTTTTAGAATGACACTATTTAATTTGTAGTTCATATTTAATATTCAATTGATTTAATTAATTTTATAAACTTAATTTGAGACGAAAGTATTTTTATAAATACAAATATTAAAATATAGATATATGTATTTTTTTACTTTTTTATAATGAAAATTCTATTTTGCTTTTGTGATATTGTAAAAATTTTTATGTAAATTTGATATTGATTTATAATTGGCTGTTATTCTTATTTTTTATTTTTGTCTATTTTTACTTAATCTTTATTTTTTGAACATTAGACACCATTGTGGATACCAACAAGATATTAAGATTATGATTAGGTTATGAAAATTACTTGGTGATAATATAAATGATAAGAGATCAAAATTTAAACTAATTATCATTCTTCTTGTTCTTGAGATTAATTACTTAAAAAGGTTTGTAAATACTAAATTAATTCATTTCTAAATAATCCTTTTTAGATAAATTATATTTAATTCTTTCAATTTTTAGAAAATTTACTCATTTTCTACCTAATAAAACGTTGAAGATATGCTCTAAAATCAGTTCTGTTAAATAGTTTAAGAATATTACTCCTTCACATATATATTTTTTTATAATTAATTATAAAATATTTATAATTAGTTAAATGACTTTTATTTTATTTTACATCTTAAGCAGTTACTATTATTATTATTATTATTATTATTATTATTATTATTATTACCCAACTAAATATTCAATAAAAGCTTATTTAGTATCTAATAAAAACCCCAACAATAATGAATCAAATTGGTCATAAAACAAAAGGCTAACCCTTATAATTAATTTCACAGTAACTACTTATTATATTAAAGTCTCATCAATAACCTAACCAACAATGCAACCGATGAAATTATAATACGATAGTCAATGCAATTTTCTGGTCTTGTGGGCAATAATAGAAGCTAGCTAGCAAAGATTAAAGTTAAAACTCAAGATATGTTGTGGGCGCGGAAGATGTTAGGCGATGAAGATGATGAAGTAAAAAGAAGATGAATTTGTGGGCTTTTAGAGAAAATACATAACAAAAACAAACAAATATATAACTAGTTTAGTTTAGCTTAGCTTAGCAGCTGCTCCAAGAAGTGAGCTCACAATAATCAGATTCAGAAGAAAAGCAGATTTCAAATTTCAGATTTTTCTCAGAGGGTGACTTGGAAACAGGTTGTATGCATTACCAAATTAATTGAGAAAGAACAACAGATAGGCTTAAAAACCCTGATTTTTTTTTTTTTTCTTTTTTATAATAAATTACGCAAAGCTTTGGTCCCTCACTTCAGACTCTTAGGACATCACCGTGAGCCCATACTCACTGCAGTCTTGTTTGCATTTCTGAAGGCTTTCTTTTCATTTTCACTTATTATTTTATTTTTTTATTTTCACCTTTTGACTAAGAGAATTGCCTTACCTTTAGTAAAAATAACAAGAAAAATTTTAATACGTTCATTATTTATTAGACATGCAAAATTTTTGTTTAAAATAATATTAATAATAATTTTTCTCTCTGATAAATATTGGTATTTAATTGAAAATTGCATGATAAATATATAATTAATTTACTAAAGAATTTGCAATTTTTTTTGTCTTAAATGATTTTTTGTGAGAAAAATTTAGATTCAATATTTTTAAAAAATGAAAACATTTGTCAAAAAAAAATTTCAGTTAGATATTTTTGTATTATGATTTTTCTTTTTTGTTTTTTTAATTTAGCTGCCATCGTGATGTTCGGGGGTCCTAGCAAAAAAAATTGACCCAAGATGTTCCGATTCGTAATTACGAATAATTTCTCCACAAATTGAGGTTAATTAATGCTGATCATTACCTTTCAGTTCAATATGAACGTTCATGACCAACCACGTGTCTGATGTACGATAGCCGTCCACATCCAATTTGTTCTTTCAAGTGACCCCGCGAAATCAATTCTTGGTTTAGTGATCCTGAGCCCATGCACATGCTAATATAGTGGTGCCAGGTTGAAACAATGATTAAGGGCTGGAAATAATTCTGAGCGAAAATGAAGAACACGATCAGGTGGGTAACACGTGAAATGTGTATGGGCTAACGGTAGAGTATTATCGTGCGGCAGGGAGGGGGGAGATTATGTTGAAACACTTGGCAATCATGATCTGCTGTCCACCTATCTGATCATGGAACACGTCGGCAATTGCAATTGGCCCAAGAAGAGTGAGAAAGAAAAGAAAATCTGTATAATCGACGGTGGCTAAGGGAAGATGAAAGGGCCCCACGTAATTCTGATTTTCACCTACCCGCATGAGGGCTATGGTAAGGAATGAAAAAATCTTCGTCTTTTGAAATTGAAAGGAATTTATTTTATTTTATTTTATTTTATGTAATGTTATTTTTTACTTTTGAATGAAGCTGCAAATGTCACATTTGCATCTATCATGATATGGAATCAGTTTGTTGACTTTTCTATTCCAATTAAATTGGAAATATTATTGGCAATTGTTTATGATTAATAATATTTTAAGAGATTTTTTAAAAGAAATATTTCAAGATATTGACTAAAACTTATTTGCATACTTTTTTGAATTTTTAATTTACATTTAATTTTAATCTAAAAATTTTAATTTTTATGTAAATTATTTTAAATTTTACTTTACAAATATAAGTACTATTAAAATTGTAAATAATTCAATATTTTTTTTTTAACTTGGAATAAAAGAAAAAGAAGACCCTATAGATAAAGATATTTGATTCACGATCCGAATATAATTTATTACCTGTGAAACAAAGAATCCTATATAACAATAGTAATAGGAAATAAAAAAAGTGGTTTGGGTTTAATAATAATTATAGAAACTACGACTACCATTTTCCCTTGTAAACCTGGTTCGCTTTGACCTTTGACCTAAATTTTTAGTTGAACTTCTCCACCGAAAAACACGAGATCTCTTCATGTCCCACTTGGGATTACACAAAAATAAGAAGAAAAGAAGAAAAGTTTGATAGAAACAAAAAGAGATGATGGCTTCTTGTCCTCAACCTTTTTTCCCACCAAAAAAGTTGAAATCCAATTTCGGTTACTCGAAAGTTTCTCTATGGGGACGTGCAATTCACTGCGTTGCATCCAATGGAAAGTCAAAGAAAGTGCTTAAACACAAGCTGCAAAATGAATGGCTAATTATGCATTCAAACCTTTTAACTTTCTTTTGTTTGGTTTTGCAATTCGGGCATTGGAAAAAAGTAGAGAAAGGGACTGAAAAGAACGGCTAAGAAAAAGATCGAAAGCACTTTCTCGATATTTCCATTTCATGACGGTGTTGTAATTTGTCATATTGTTGTGTTGTATTTGTTTTCTTTTTTCTAACGTGTTGATGTTTCCCATGAATGAGTGTGAAGAGCAATTGAGGCTGGCATTAGGTGGAATTTGTTGAATGTGGAATGTTTATAGGAAGACATGTGTTATCATATGAGTTCAGATTGGTTTGACTTAGTCCCGGTTTGTAAACACCGTGCTTCATGTTAAGGAAAAGCTAGACCTTGTGTTTGCTTCTCAAGATAATATGTTTGACTCAATCCTTAATTTTTTTTATTAAATTTGTGTCTCTTGTTTTTAAATAAACTTTTTCCCAAATTCAGTTTCTATTAGTTATTTATTTATCCGGATTGGACTGGCATTTTTTATTATGTATTTGATAATTTGCACGAGTGTTAGGTGTGCAAGGATTTATTGGTCTGATTAAGAAGAAAACTGCAAAAATTATGGACCACAATCTATAATACGAATTCCTAATCAGTGATGCCCATAAAGCCCATGACTATTTGATGAAATTTGAGACTCAAAAGTCGCAAGAGAAATGCTAAAGTATCATCAGGACATAAGCAAAAGAATGCAGCTTGCTTTCAAGCAAATTGAAGCGTTCAGAAAATCACTCACAGTGGATATAACAACTCAAATCAAAAAATTTTCCAATATCGTGTAACTGCATACTATATAATACGACTCAAAGTTTAACAATGTTTCTCTCATACTAATAAAAATTTTGTGGTTTCGAGATCATCATAAAAATTAGCTTCCTAAAATCAGCACGCATGCAAACAGAGAAAGCTATGGCTAAAAATGTTTGCCTTCTATCCAGAGGATATAGACAAGAGAGAAGAACAAAATGGAAGCCAAACCTCAAGGTAATTCACATACAAAAAACACTAAAGTAGGGATATACATACTGAATATCAAAGAAAAAAGACGAAAAGACAAGCAACCTACTAACAATCAGGACTCTCCGCACCTAATATCCCATAATACTAACAATAGTATTAGTGCTTCTACTATACTATTTTAAAGAACAAGAAAGTCTAAAACAGAGGCACTCATCACACTTGCTTTCTTGCACAAATCTACTTGAGTTGCATGCCAAGAAATAGTAGAAAAATTGAAAGGAAAAAATGACCTATAATTTCACAAATTGCTCAAGAAATTCAGATACCTCAACCCCTGGCTAACAACACATCTAGCTGGTTTAATTGAGTGGTGGATGAAGAACTCTCCAGTTGAGGAGTTCTTCTCACAGCCCGGTTAATGTAGACTTTATCATCTAGTTTTTGCGCATTATCCTTATAAGCTACCTGATGCAAATGTAGTAACGCAACCATACTAACTGCAACCATAGCAACATTGCCTAGTATCCCACCCATATAATCCAATTTAAGGGATTTCTTGGCAAAATTGAAACTTGAAACGAGAATGTTGATAAATCCATTAAACTTCCTCCCTTCAGGTGATATTAAGTTCTCACAAGATGGACTTACCGGTGCACTGTAAAGGTTTTCAGGTGAAATAAAGTGAGCAGCATCTTGTACATCCCCCACAAAAGCTAAAGCTTCTTCAATAACTTTGTACTTCTTACCATGGTGCTCAGCCAATCTCATTGCAAGGATTATCCGGCTTTGTTCTAATCGCGCAATAGCAGCATCTCTTTCAGCCCGTTGCTGAGTTTGTACAGTCTGTGAAGCATAACAAAAGTCAATTGATAGTTCCATATGCGATCTATAAGATGACCAAGTACAGAAGACAGCATCTTGCATGTTTGGGTACAACTTAAGAATATTAAAATTCAAAAACAAAAATACCACATACAAACATAATAAGGAACATCAAAAACAAAATATGACAAACAAACAGAAAAAGGAACATCTAAAACAGGGAAATATTAGAGATCATTACTTCCTGTCTTCTTCGTCAGAATGAAAAAGGCATTCAGTTGGCAGCTAACTAAGACCAGCCCCAACTACTCTTTTCCTTAAATTTCTGAATCATGGGATTCTAGTGTACTCATTCTATGGCCAAAATTTCAGTTACTTGTTAATCGATCTACTCTCTTGTCTACTTGCTCAGTTATGTTTGCCCCAGGTGCTTGTACACCTTTAATCATAATTACCCATACAGTGAAGCAACTTTTGCAAATCTTGCAATCAAATGATACAAGCTACAACTTTGCATAACACCTAATATATCTCATTATCATTTGTCTGATTTCCCTATTCAACGCAAATCACAGCAGAAACAGCATTGAACCTACATGAACCTCAACCAACTATTATCCATTGGCTTTATGAATCCCTTTTCCTCCAAAAAGCTGTTTCAATAGTCATCATCTCAGTGCACAGATTGACAACCATTTCATCAGCAATCACTTCTATGTAAATTCTTTTGGCCTTCAAATTGAATCTTATCAACAGCCCGAAAATGTAACACAAAAAATTAAGTCGGAGGTCATGCACTGATGATACAATAATCTAAACATGACAATGCAATTCATTACATCAAAAATTCTTGTGAAATGATGGAGACAAGATGAGAATACTCTTGGGAATCTTCACCATCACCCATGACTATCATGTAGCATCAGAAACCAAGGATTCAAAGAGGTGCCAAACAAAGTAAGCTAGCACACATGAATGAGCACCATCTTATACAGGAAATTTTAGCCAAATTGATTTTGGATACATACAATTCTCCCCTTTCCGCCGTTCTCATAGGTAAACTACAGTAGATATTCACTCTTTCCCTACTCTTACTCCCCTGAAATATACGAAATAAATTGTGAAAAAATATTTGCTAACTGTGACCTCATTCATTAGGGAGCTATTACATAACCAACAAAACAGGATAAACTTTTAATATGATTTCAGACATTAATGTTTAAATTCTACATCGAGTATGCTAGGACGTGCCTTTGATGTCTATTCGTAGTATTTGGCTAAAATATATAAAATTGATTTTTGGAATAACAAAGATCCTATTTGGAAACACTTCTAATTTTTTTCGTTTCCAAACATGCAATCTGTGAAAGCAAATTGGAATGCTTTCTGAAGGAGCAGTTAATAGGTGTTTTTTCAGGAAATCTTTTCTACACAAAATTCTTCTATAGATTTACTTCCAAACACATTCGTCATGTATCATATGACTGATGCCAGAAAACAACAAAACCATACATAATTCAACAATTAGCCTTGTTACATTGGCTAAAACTCAAAGTTCTCACACTTTTCGCTTGTTTTCCTTGCAACCAAACCAAACAATACCAAAATAAACACATTATTAAATAATTTCACACTCTCTTAAAAATCTTACGTGTAAAAACTCTAGCTGGTCCTCCAGGTTCTCAAGAGCAGTCCTAATCGCATTCAGACTCTTGGCCTCTTGAATCGCCAAGTCATTATCGTCGACTCGAAATCCCTTAACGAACACAAAACCAGCTCGGTTATCGTCAACGACATCATTGTAGAGTTTCTTCTTATCGGATTTTTTAATGGCCTTGACGGAATTGAGAAAGTGAGTCCGCGAGATCGAGTGAATGGCGTCGCTTAGCTTGTCATGTAGGTCCCAGATTTTTTCCAGAACCGCTTCGATTTCGTCAATTTCCATATCCCATTTCATGAGTGAAAGTGAGAAAATTTGGGGGGGATAATTCTAGGGTTTGATAAAGACTCAGTTTGGCGTTCCAGAGATATCTTTAATTTTTTAATTTTGTGTTTTGAACATTTGTATTTTTAATTATTTATTGCGGAGAAAATATGTGAATTACCGACTGTGTAGTTCTTGGCTTCTGACAGTTTGCTAATAGCCACTAATTTTGTTCCACGTCAGACAATTTCACCAGAAATTTTGGAAGTCGGAAATCTTACTAAAATTAATCATGAAGTCTTAAATTCTTACCGTTTAACTCTTAATGAGGCACTTTAAAAAAAGAAAAAAAAAAACAGAGGGCATATAACAAATATTTTTCTGATCATATTTATATAAATGTGTTTATATAAAAATTTAATATATCCAAAGAAACACTGATTTCCACGAGCACGATAATATGATATATACAACTCTTTATTATTATTGATGATAACAACCTTTAAGAACAAGTAAAAATCAACTAATCACAAGACATTAATTTACAATAATTCAAGCAAACAAATAAATTATATAAAAACATTAGAAATTTAAAAAAAAAATTATACATTAATCTAGAAATTTTAAATAATACAAGCACAAGAGCAATTCTCCCATATTATCTCTACGTTTTTTAATATTTCTTTTAACCCTAATTCGTCTCAGGGAAGTACTCACGTTCTCCTTTTCTTAACCTTGGAAAATATAACACCTATTTAAGAACTGAATAAAATTCTCAAAGCTATCTGAAAACAAGTCTTGAGCGGCACTCGAGAAAGTCCGACGTCTAACTTTTCTGAAACTCAATCTTTTCGTCACTACAGAAGTAGTCAGATTTCAAGTCAGCCGAGGTGTACTGGGCATGACTTGCTCTAATTTTTTACAAAACTGAATAATTCTTCTCAATATATGTAATATTATATTATTCACATTTATTTTAAAATTGATTTATTTATTACTTTAATTATAAAGAAAAAAATAATAAATTGATATGATATTTATTGCATTCCTATATAGTCTTTTATCATCATTTTCCTTTTTGTGTTTCTAGTAATGGTGTATTGCCTTTTCCTAGTCATAGGCAAATTTATTTCAATTTGTTTGAATTATATTATAATAAAGTCTATCTTCTTCTTCTTCTTTTTTTTTTTCTTTTTTTTTTTTTTTTTTTTTTTTTTTTTTTTTTTTGAGTTATAATGATTTATCATAACATGAACCAACTGCATTTCAATCATCAACAATTTATGATACCATACGGTGACTTTATTTTGACCGGGCTTCCTTTCGCTAAATTTTCAATTTATTTATTGAGTGAATGTTACTGATCATGGTATATTGGAATCACTTTAGAACAAAATCAATCAAATCGTCAATTTTTATGAGATCAAAAGTGTTCATATATGCTATATAAGCAATATTTTACATAAATGCTTTTATAATTTCCTTCATGTACTTCATAATTTTCTTTTTCTTTTCTTGACTTTTACAGCCGAAAGGAAATTATAAAGAAATAAAGGATGAAGAAGATATCACAAAACACAGATCATTCTTTCCCTTGCCCTAGTTTCTTCCTTGAAATCTTAACATTTAGCCATTCCTATCGTTGGACAAGTGTATAGAACCAAACATTTCAAAGCAAAAGATCGGAGTCTTTTGCCTATTTATTTATCATTTCTCATAGATATCTACGTATAATACAACTCCACGCTCTCCGTAATTTCATATACCTTCCATGCGGCCGTTGCCTTGAAGAACTTCCGGCTGTCTAGACGCCATCTGGGTCTTCTTTTGGCCCCCATCTTCCCCGGATATTTCCTCCAACGACCGTCCTTTGGTCTCACTCACCAAGAATGTGCAGCAGAATCCAAGCATATTTGTAAAAGCTAAAACCAGCATAGCATGTCGGATTTTCTTCGGGTTGCCATCCAAAGTATACGATTGCACCACAAATGCTCCGATCATCGCACCAGCCTTCCCCGCGGCCGCACTCAGAGCGTGACACGTAGATCTCATCCGAGTCGGGAACAACTCTGCTGGGAGGACGAAAGTTGTACTGTTAGGACCGAAGTTTGCGAAGAAGAATGTTAGCCCGTATAAAACAGCGAACATCTTTTTGTTATCGTGCTTTAAATAGTTGTACTTGATGCCGATAATGAGCATGAAAATAGACATAAAGAAGAAACCAACGAGTTGAATGATGAACCGGCCTATTCGTTCGATGAAAATGACGGTGAACCAGTAACCGGGGAATGTACCGAGCAATGCAACGACAAACATGGCGCGAGAAGTCTCGAAAACTTCTCTGAGTGCGTTAACTTCCGGCGCTTTGTGGGTTAATCCCATGGCTGGGAAAATATCTTTCTGGGTTAGGTTTTGACTGTAAAAAGCTATGTCCAGCAAAAACCATGTAGTCATTGTTCCGATCAAATGAAGACCATGGCGTCTGAAGAACTCGTGAGAGAGTAATGGGTAATTGTTTGCATCCTTGAACTGCTGTAACCTGTCACTTTCTTCATCGATTTCGATATCCAAAACTCGTCCCATATCGGAAGCAGCTTGCTTTGCATTTCCTTCAATGATAGCAGTATACCGTCCGGTTTCAGGCATTTTCATTCGCCAGTAGTAAGTCAAAAGTGCGGGAAGTGCTCCGATCATCAACACAATTCGCCATAGATAATCTGCCTCAGGTTGGGTAGAAAATATTGGATCCTCTTTGAATTTCGGTGCATCATATTTTTGGAGGAAGATGTAGGACAGAATCATGGAAACGAGCCCTGCAAAAATAATTCCAACACCTTGCATGGCGAAAACTGCAGCAATAAACGCCCCGCGTGTTTTCTTGTTTGCATATTCTGACATAATAGTAGCAGAAAGTGGATAATCTCCGCCAATACCAAACCCTAGCCAAAACCTGAAGAAACAAAGGGTTCCAATGACAGATTTTGAGCTGGAACCAAACGATAAACCTGAGCAAATGGCGCAAATCACCATGAGAATTAGAGTGATTCCGTAAACTTTTTTTCTGCCAAGTTTATCGCCAAGCCAACCAAAGACTAATTGGCCTGTTAGGGTTCCAACTAGGGCAACACCAACGACCAAGTTATTAATATCGTCTGGAAGCTTCCCCGGATTGCCCTTGGGGTTTGCCGGATCATAGTAATAAAGCCGACCGATGAGCTTTGACACGGTGGAGATGCAAAATAGATCGTAGGCATCGGTGAAGAACCCCATACCGGCGATGACAATGGCGGTGACGTGGTACCATTGAGTTCTAGCACTGTCAAGGGCATGGAGGACTGCTAAATTGTTGTTAGACATCTTTGTTGGTTTTGTGGTTAATTGTGTATTTTTTGAGCTCATTATATAGTTGATTTTGGGAGGAAGTGATTCAATGGAATTTTGGGTCGTTTATTTCTAGGTTTTGTGGGAAGATCAAGGATGTTTTGAAAAGGGAATCAGTGGGATATCCTACGAACTTCGGTGAAACAAGGGCATATACTTTACAGAGACAAGGAAATTTTAAGCAAGATGTTGATATTCAGCAAGCTAGCTATAGCTAGTTGCAATTCCTTGAGCCATATCTAATTAAACAGAATGGCTCTAGTGAGAAATTAATTAATAAGAGCTATAATATGATGTCTTTCATATCTAAGCTATATATATCTTTGGAAAAATATTTGAGATTGTTGTTAGAAAATAATGTCAAATACCGTTTAATTAAGTTTTATAATTTCTTTTAATGGGTTTTAGTGACTCGAAAGGTAGTTTGCAATAATATAAGTAGACTATATTTTTTGGCGTCCATCTATATTTTAGTTCTATTGTAGATGAAATAGAATAAGAAAACGGTGTGTGAAATTAAAAAAAATTAACATGTATATTAATTTTATGTAATTATTATTTATGAAATAATAAACAAAAGCACTCTCATTTTTTTTTTTTTTTAAATCCATTCAAATAATAAATAAATGATATTTTGTACATGTGTGTGATGGAATTCCCCTACCTCAATTTTTTGTTGAGATTTTAGGGTGTTTGGTTTTAATAAAAATATATGGGATTAAATATATGCAAAAAAGTATTCTTCTTTTTTATTAGAATAATTAAAATGTACGAAGTTGGTTATAATACTTTCTCAACAATTGTAAAACTCATATATTTTATAGGTAAAAGGTGATATTGAAATGATTTTATTCACTCCAATCACCGCAAAACATAAATTACATCAACCTTGACATTGTAATGAATTAAATTGATAAATCAGAAGTTATACATCCATGTACCATTAAGTGTTAAGCCCTCAAAATATGCACAATCCTACGTTCATTGCAAACATTTAATGTCTTTGTTATAATCTTGTGTTTTCTGGGTCATTGTTTATGACATATTTGAAATGTTGAATAATTAATAAATAAAAGTATAATCAGCCTGACTAATGGGACTATATGCATATTTTAAAAAGATTTAAAAAGAGTTGAAACTTTGAAAAGGTCTTATATTTTGCATGATTCGCGTTTACAATATGCTATCTATATATAGGCAGTTTTCGATCAACCTCGAGCTGTCTATATTATTGGCGTTCTCTGCAATTTGTAAGCTTATTGTCTCTGTGAAATGAACCAATGGTATGTTATTTTACATGTAATATTTAATTGAAATTAAAAAGGGTCTTAATCGAGGTTTCAATGATTTGAATGCATGAAATCTGTCCTCAACAAAATGATCCAAATAATATAATTAAGAGGAAACCTAATCAATAGATTGATCTGGATCATGCAACACATGGACAAGCATGTATAAAGAGTTGATCATTCGAATGGTTAATTCTAACATAGGGTTAAAATGAACAAAATTAACATATATATATATATATAACTACTTTTATCGTAATTCATATATTTATATATAAATCTAAATGATTTATTTATTTATTTTATGTAAGATATGAATATAAGTATTAAATTTATTTTTTAATTAAAAAATATCTAAAAATAAAACCTTTTTGTTTTATATACTTATAATTTCAAATACTAAATAAATAATAAAATATCTAATATTGTTATAACTACTTATTTTATATAAAATTCATCATATATATTTTTAATTTATAAGATACCTTGATAAATCTAAATTAAAATGAAATCAAAAGATAAAAATAATAATATTTATATTATTTTTTTTTAATTGTAGAGTTCCTTGATGAAAAACATATGTATGTCTTGGAAAGAAAAAGAAAAGTTAATTTTTTAAACAAAAAAGTATTTAAAATGTTCGTTGAGTTAAAAAAAGTAATCTTAATTATCTATAATAGACAAATTCAGACAATTAAGTATTAAGATAAAAAAAAAAAAAAAACACAGATTTTAACCTCTTTTTTTTTTTTTTTTTTTTTTCTTTTTTACCTTTTTTAGAATTTTAAGAGTATGAAAATTTAATATAATATATTCACAAAAATATCTTTACCTAATTAATTTATATATATATAGAGAGAGAAAATTAACATTTTTTTTTCTTTTCGATACATACATATGTTTTTCATCAAAAAATTATACAGATTAAAAAATTTAATATAACAAAATAACATAAATACTATTATTATATATTTATTTATTTTATTATAATTTAAATTTATCAAAGTTTCTTATAAATTGAAAATATGGTATGAATTGCTGTTTATCCTTCTCAGAACTTATAGTATGAGGGGAAATTAAGTTATTAGAGTTTGGTTTGATAGAGAAAATTAAAACCTCAATATCAAGAATGTTTCATTAAAATAATTTCTGATCTCTCAATTTTATTTGCTAGTCTTTAAATAGACTTACAATTGATACCAAAATAGAATAACTATAAACTAGAAATAATAATATCAATAAAAGAAACTAATCCTAACAGCCTTAGACTTATTCAAATACTACCACTTATAGAATATATTTATTCACCACTTTTATTATCCTTGAAGATAAAATAATTGAGAGTCATATAAAAATATATGTATTTACTTTTATATAATATAAATTCTTATAATAAAATTTAAGATTTTATTATTTATTTAATGTTTAAAATTATAAGGGATATGTGGCTTATTACATTAGCTTGTGCAAAAAAATGGATTATCAAACACATGATAAATGAATTCAATAAAGTAATCAAAATGATCGATTTCTTGATTTGACTTCAAGAACATAAAATTCATATACAAGTTGGAGTAGAACAAGGTATAGTGCTCTAAAAAGATACAAATTAAATTACTTTCTGCAGACTGGCTAAGGGTTTTTAGATTTGTTATTGTAAATAGCAGAAAAACTGATGGAATTGATCTTTTTGTACAAATGATCAGTCATGGATCCCAGTTAACCAAGCGCCACATTGCAAAGCCATGATAACTTCAGTTGATTTCTTAATATTTTGTAAAACTTCAATTTACTCAAACTAAATAAATAACATTTGGTATATTGTTTCATTTTAATCTCTATTAGTCTGAGATGGAGTAAAAGGATATTATTTTGGTGAGCCCTATGCTACATTTCTTTCATTTAGTCCAAGATAAAACATTAGGAATTTCTGTTATATAATATCATCATCAAACTATTTAAAATTTCACAAAAGTTGAGAGATTAATTAAATTGAATTTTCCCCTTCAATAAAAATGCCCAAATGAAATGATGCTGTTGTTCTGTCAATTCAAATGAAGTACTATGTTAACGCATATTCAAACAATGGAAATCATCAGAATCATATGCGATGAAATGGCTTGGAAGGATCGTCCAAATCTTAAAGACAATATTTTATTTACATAAGGCTGCGAGATTCGAAATCTCTGAGTTTTTCAATGAAATGAACATGGAATATTAAAATTAAGGAAAAATGAATATTAATTTGATTCAAGACTCAATATAGATGATTATAAAGATTCAAGATTCTAATCCATATCATACGTTGAATCATTTGAAATGGATATTTCGAATGAATTTCTTCGATCTAAAATTGGAAAAATGTGGTATTATTAAAATTCTCTACTTGAAAAAAATAGAAAAATAGAAACAAAACACGCATAGATTTTTTATTTAAAATTATACCTTTGTTTTTATTATTATTTTAATAGGATTATTGTGCGGAGCAAGGATTACTGATTACTAACCTATTTGATACAAACAAAACATTTATATCTTTATTTATGAAAACGAAAATATATTGGGACATGGATATTATTATCCATTGATTCTCCACCGCGGGTCTCGCCTCGAGTCGGGGGCTCAAATTCAATGGAAAGTCCTAGAAAGCCAATGGCCGCTCGGTCACAGTCGCCAAACAATATAAGGTTCTGTTTGGTTCAACCCAACCCTAATTCTTCGGAACGGTGAAGTTCCTATTTTCACTTTTCTTTGCTTCTCATAGTTGTTTCAGTGAAAATAGAGAAACTTGCCTTCCGCAAAAATAAGTAAGAAGTCGTTTTACAAACATCTCCAAACGTGGTGCACAATTAATTTTAATTCTGGTAAGAAATTTTTTTCTCGTTCTTCTCTTCATACTTTTTCTTGCTTTCCAAGGAATCAGGAAAAAATAAAAAATCAAAGAGATAAAAAAAATGGCTTATCCGTGTCGTTTTTTGATTTTTAATTGTTTAGTGATTTTGATTTTTTGTTTTTGTAAAATATATTAGAGTTAGGGTATTAGAGGAGATGGTGGAGACTGAAAGAATGGAGAATCCGTGGAGGAGTTCGGACCAAACGGCCTTTGTCGAGATCAAAGGACGCGATTTGCCGTTGATGGAATTGACGATAGATGAGAGAGATGAGAGAGAATTCAGTGCTTCCCAGCTTCAACAAACTAAAAGTGCGTCTGATAGAAAGTTGGGACTCGGAGAGAGAGCTTTTTCCGCCGCTGGTGCAGCCTTTTTGTCGGCTATTATTGTCAACCCCCTTGACGTTGCCAAGGTATTCACCCCGTCGATATAATTTTATTCTTCCGAATATTGCTCTTATTTGAATTTGTTAAGTTTATTGATTTTTACAAATTAATAAAATGGTGATAAATATTAGGATAAATAGTACGTTTTAATGAAAATTCGTGGTGATGCTATTCGTTTCATTTGTCTTATTACTCATTTCAATTTCTGCTGTGGATATTTCTTTTATCTGTTCGTAGTTAAATTGTTGAAAATGGATTTGCAACATGATTCTATTTGAAGGAGTATTTACTTAGTTAATACTTTCATTATTTTCAGACAAGGTTACAAGCTCAAGCTGCCGGAGTGCCTTATTCACATCCATTAAGTAATATTATTAGCCGTATGGCATATTTTGGACCTAGAACGGTACGTATGCAATGCCATTGTGTAGTTTCTTAGAAGCTTTTTTTGTTTCAAAATATGTATTGCTTGGGGTTTTGAGTGGCTGTCATTCTTTTACTGTTGATATCTTTAGCGGTAACGTACGCTTGATGTTGAATGCCGTCTTTTATTTTCTGTCTATGTTCTACCTCTACAACGTACTAATGTTTGCAATTAAATCTTAAATCTGTTAAAAATTTGTAGTTGTAATTAACTTTGTTCGTGGCTATATTTTTCTCAGATGTTTGCTGATCTAAGGTGTTCTCCATCCTGCACGCGTGCTGGAGTTCATGGTACTGTGGCAATGTGTCCTCCTGATTGTTTTCAGTACAGAGGAACACTTGATGTCCTTTACAAAATCGTACGACAGGTAGTTTAATATGTCTGGCTTATATTTGCTGTGATTGTAATGGTATTAGAACTTTTTGTATCTTTATCCACTATTGGGAAAAGATTTCTAGCGATTATACAATATTAAGTTTTTGTCACAAAGCTTTTGTTCTGCCTGGTATAGTTGGACAAAATTTGCTGCATTTATTCTTTTTCTTTGATGACTTGGACAAACCTGCAATATGCTTTCTGGATCAAAAGATATATTTATGACTCAGATGCTAGTCTTTGTGATTGCATTTGGAATGAATTTTCACAAGCCTGATTGGATGGTTACTGCAGGAAGGATTTGCGAGGTTGTGGAGAGGAACAAATGCTGGTCTGGCGTTGGCTGTACCAACAGTAAGTTTCTCAATTAAACGGGGGAGTCTTGCTAAGTGCATTGTTGCGTGTAGTTACTACCCATATCAAGCTAGTAAGCAGTAGTTGATGGGCACTCATTTTGTTTGAGCAGGTTGGAATCTATTTACCTTGCTATGACGTATTCCGAATCTGGTTAGAAGAGTTAACAGCCCAGATTGCTCCTAGTGCAACACCATATACCCCTCTGGTTGCAGGATCATTGGCACGCTCATTGGCCTGTGCAACATGCTACCCTATTGAACTTGCCAGAACCAGGATGCAGGTTACATGAGACTTGATGCTTACATCTGTTTTAAAATATATGAAAGGAAGAATGTCGACGAAAGGTTCTTAACAGTAATCTTTCTTCAATTGTTGTCCATTTAGCACAGGCATTTCTGTGAAGGTCTGAATGCTCTTAGTTATATCTTTGACCTCAAAATGTCCAGCAAATGACTCATATGCAATTTAGGCTTTTCTGTGGTTTCGGAAATTCTTGTTGATAATAGTTCTTACAACTTTATTTATTATTCCTTTTCTTATCTATTTTTTGTTTCACTTTGTTGCATAATAGGCATTTAAGGGAACCCAAATTGGCAAGAAGCCTCCTGGTGTTTGGAAGACGCTACTTGGTGTGGTGTCTCATGTGAAAAGCACAAATAACCTTCAAAACGGCTGTAAGTTGATTTAAAACAGCTGTCACTTTTGCTTTATGTAGAACTTTGCATGCCCCAGAATTCTATATTTTTGTGGAGTTTGATGAATGTTTTTCAAGGATTAAGGCGGTGACTGTTAAAACAGCCCTTGTTGGGGGCTAGGCTTAAAGGGATTATACATTTAAGTCAGTAGCTAGAATGTCACGAAAGTGAAAGTTTTGCATATTGCTCCGGAATTGTAGTATTTCTTAGAATTTGGTGATTGTTTCTACAGATCCCCAGACATTGATTTCTCTTAAAACAATGGTCAAGATACTACAAGCGTATTTTTTGGTGCCTAGGGCTTGTATATCAATGGTCTAATGTACCATCCATTTCAAAGCCACTTCCGACTTGGAATGGACAGTATGATGGCCGAAGTATGAACAGACTATGTTCTATGTTGACATATTACCTGTGATATGTTTCATCATTTATAAGTTATGTACAGTGCAAAAGGAAATCTGAAAAAGAAAAGAAAAGGTTAATGCAAAGAACTATAAAAGCTTTACATGAAAATCATTCGGCTTTAAGAGAACAGGAATATCACTAAATGCTGTTTTTACCGACATAATTTATCTGTTCTGTTTGGTTTGTTCATATTGTGATTGACAATCTACGTTGTGGCAGTTCAAGGATACCGCATGCTATGGGTAGGCATGGGAACACAACTTGCTCGTGATGTTCCTTTCTCAGCAATTTGTTGGTCTACCCTTGAGCCTGTGAGACATTAATTTCCTGATCTGTTTCTCTTGGGTTAGGTGTTTTGTAAATGAATGTAAGTGCCAGCGAGTCTATGCCATATATTTGAGCGTAATGTATTTTCTTTATTTAATTAGATGAGAAGAAGACTTCTGAGTCTTGTTGGTGAGGAGTCCAATGCAGCCAGTGTACTTGGGGCAAATTTTTCTGCTGGATTTGTTGCAGGAAGCCTTGCAGCTGCTGCTACATGTCCTCTAGATGTTGCAAAAACACGAAGGCAGATAGAGGTAATTTCTCAAATTAGGGCAATGCCTTATCTTTTTCTGGGTCTGGAGATTTGAATTTCTGTATGTCTGTTAGGAAATTTACAATGATAAATCACTCTTACTGCATTTTGGTTTTGTTAAAAGGAAAAAAACAAGTGAAAATATGTTAGTGGTGTGTATGGAAAGAATTAGGTTGCTGATTGGGGATATTTATCATAGTATTAACTTTTTTTCAAACTGATATGGTCGAAGAATATAAGAGTGCATTTGCTGACTGCTTCACAATAATGTAATTTATTGAAAACTATAAAATTGATGTCCTTAAAAGTGGTGTTTTTAAGAACAGAAAACACGTTTGAAAGTGTTTGGTAAAAATGTTTATCTAAATGAAAAAAATGGTACGTATTGTTTTTGAAAATGTAAAAAGAGATTTGAAAGGATAACCAAACAGCCAGTGTTTTCTTAACTTGTGGAATATATTTTAGCAAATATATTGTTATTTTCATATTTTTCAGAAGGATCCTGCAAGGGCATTGAGGATGACAACACGACAGACGCTGATGGAGGTTTGGAGGTATGTTCTTAACTCTTAATTGACAATTATTTTTATATACCAATTTGTGCTATCCAAATTCTCTATCAGATTAAAATGATTGTTATGTGATGTTAGGAATATTCTGTTAAGTTGCAAGGTCAAATTATCTGGTTCAATGATTACTTATCTTATCATGTTAAACAATCCATTTATATTTGTGCTTGCATACTACTTGGCATATCTGTTGACAATTATAATTCCTATTATCCCTGATGTATTTGTCCGAGATTACTTCCTCTGGACGTGCTTAACATTATGATTTTTTTGATTGATGGAGTCAAAGATTATGGTTATTCTATCAAGCCTTAACAGTTGTGAAACTTGTATACTTGCTTGGAACAGAGATGCAGGTATTAAGGGTTTGTTCACAGGAGTTGGTCCTCGTGTTGGTCGTGCAGGCCCTTCTGTTGGGATTGTGGTTTCATTTTATGAAGTTGTGAAGTATGTTTTACATAACCGGTACAATACATCATACTAATGGAGGATTGATGCACTTTATCCCTCAGTGAAATTGGTGTTTGGTGACAGCATAGGAGCAACACCTTACATGGATGAAACAGTCTTTACTGTGGATATCATATACATGCTAATAAAATGAAGGAACTTTTGACCATGGTACACCTTCTTCTTTGGGTTTTCAGATTCTGAGTAGGACATTTTGCCTTCCCCAATTTTGTTTTTCAAGTTAACTTGCATTGTACAGCTCCGGTTGAGCACAAATTTTGTTTCTGGGGTGTGGCATGTTGTGCAATATTTCGTGAGAGTTGGTCTCAGTCTGCTAGTTACAACTCAAAACACTTTGCAGTTCACGCTTGGGTTTGGATTGCATGTTACATTAGGTTTAGACTTTACAAGAAACATTTAACAAGGGAGAGAAAATGTGATTGATCTTGTGAAAGGAATGCAAATCGTAGTTCGCAACTGAAGCACTTAAATTTTAGGATTTTTTTTTTCGGTGCACATTTTGATCATAATCTTCCAAAGATTGAACGGCTTCATTTGACTCGGTGTTAAACAATTTTGTGCTAGATGTTATGAGTTTTGAGTCAATTTTTGTTTTGGCTGCTGTAAATGTAACGATGTATTGTCAAATGGCGATTTTTTTCTCTGAATTTTTATCAAGCCTCTGAACGAGAAACGGAGGAATGGAATGGAATGAGCATACCGTACAAATGAGTAGAAATGAGAATTTTGTTATTGGAGGATAAAATTAAGGTTACATAAATGTTCACTGTCTAGATTCAATTCAAAATCCTTACCATGCCCTACAAATCAAACTTCCTAGGAAGAGGCGGAGTGTGGAAATCAAAGCAAAAAGCAAAAGGCATTATTACATCTGCAATTCCTTGGCCTATAGAAAAAGTAGTAAAACAAAAATTTTTCGTACTTTGTGCATTGAAAAAGACGGGAAAGGGCTAAAGGGCTCACCGTCGCTGGGGGGTGCTTAAGCAGGTGCGGTGGATTGGCCGTGGGTTATAAGTAAAGAAGTCATGGTGCATAAAAAAGCAATGATGGAAACAAATTTGGCTGAAACTTGACAAACTGCCATAGTTCTATCCGTCCTGTATCTGTTTCTACAGAAAAAGGAGAGAGTGAGAGACCTGAGGGAGAGCTAGAGAGGAGGGAAATCAAGGAAATGATGAGAGAAAACTAAGATATGTTGTATATTTATATGAAAATTTTATAGTCTGTAATTTGCATGAAATTCGCGTAGCCATGCTATGCTGTTTATCTATATATTTATTTTGTTTTTGATTTTTCCTTACAATCCCAAACTGTGTAGTCTTCAAACAAAGAAAGCTGAGAGAGATACAGTGTGTATATGCTTTCGAATTATTGTTGCCAGAAAGAAAATGAAATTGAAATTGGCATTTGGAATCTTTCATTTATGTTTTAACGAAATTAATGGGTTTATTTTAACTAATTTTTAAGTAATTATTATATTTTTTATAAGAATTTATATTTCTAATATTAATGTTAAATCACTCCGTATGTTATATAATAAAACCAACACTCCCGTTTAGTCCATATGACATTAAATTAGACTGATTTAAATTTAAGCCGAAAATTTACTACTACATGGTGTCACAAAGCAAGGAAGGACATCTCACAAAGATGAAATGCATTTACTAATCATGGCCAGTACCATTTCACTCATCATAAATCTTCCTTTCACCATGATTTCGTACAAAGTCACATAAAATTTACAGAGAATGAAGAGGAATCACCATTTGTTCATCACTTTCATGCAAATTTTTTATGCGGCCAAAGAAAAGCTCCCATGGCGAAGTTCCGCTTCTGCTCGATGTTACCGATGACCGGAAGTCCATATTCTGACAGAAGACGATCGAGCTGCCACTCGGGCATGGTTTCGTATTCAGATTTGGAGTATTTTGGGTAATGCAGAGGCAGTTGGAAACCCCTATTGATGTTCTCTCGCCAGTTTTTTCTACCTCCTGCTACTTGATCTGAAAGTGGTTCCATCTCTTTTGTTTCTCAGATTTTCATTGTGTGATGAAAGAAGATTCTTTATATGGAGGGACAGGCTGTAGTATCTGAGTTATAGCAAAACCATACCTGCTCCTGTGTTAGGTAACCAACCTATTAGAAATTTCACATGTCATTGTCCCTAGAATCCATGATTGCAAATTTGCCTACTGACAACTATCAAAATTAGAATTATTGATTTTTTTGAAAATAAAATCAAATTGAAAGTTTAATTAATTATTCATATTTCTTACTAGTTTATTAAGCTTTCTCGCATAAAATATAAACCCAATCCCATTTCGAACTTGTAAGTCTGCGAACTTATTTGCCGCACGTTGCATAGCCTGGCACATTGACTTGAGGAAAAACAAAGCAATTTTCCGAGGTTACCAACATATACAGCCCAATATCACTAGAACACGGCTAGATACAACTGTTTATCAGCTTATGTACCACAGTAAATACCACGGAGTGAGATCATGGGTATATACATGAATACTACAAGTTTTGGTAAGACATAAGACTAGCACACTGTTCACACAAACACATATAAATGGATGCAGTATTCAGAGGAAGCAACTTAAGTAAGCAGAGAAGGGAAAAGAACACAGAAACAACATTCTCTGCAACATAGTTCTTGGAGCAGGCTTCTGGGCTGTAATATCTTTGAATCTAGGTTAATGGGAAGGATACGTCAAGAGAAAAGAGGATCCTCCTTGTTCTTATAGATCTCAAATAGTTGCTTGGAGTAGCGAGTTGCAAATGTTCTGCATATCTCAACTGCCTTACGGTCATACTTTTGCAAATCCTCAACTGATTTTTTCAGAGCACCTTGTGGGTCTCCATCAGTAAGAAATTCGGCCAGTGTAGTGCCCCTATAGAGAAAGAGAAATAAGCAATTTTAGTTTGTAAAAGAACAGAAAGTATTAAGGACAGATACAACATAAAATATGTAATGATTAAATGCACATGCATGAGCAAGAAAGGGCGTTCACGGTTAGAATATTATTAAAAATTTGAAGAAACTTTTAATTGTCAGGTATAAATTAACTGTGACTATTAACTGTTCGTATATATACCTCCGAGCATCAAATTTGCTGAAGCCACGGTAATTGTAGACCAAAGTTCCTTTAGTAACTTTTTCCTCAAAAGTCTGCTGCCGGTAAAGAGCACATACAGCCTTCATGCAAAGTTCAGGATCCTTACCAAAGGCTGCAAGCATGTCTGCCTCAAACTCCCACTCCAGTTTCTGATATTTGCTCCTATAAAGTGTAGATAGAATCTCATCAAAGTCCACATTGTCGTCTGATTCATCTACCTCACTAGAAGTATCATTAAGATCTGATTCATCACTGCTGTCAACAATAAACCCATTCAAGCTCTCACCCTCACTTTCCGGTCCAGTATGTTCTGATTCATCATCTTCAGCATCCTCAGTTGTAGGGATTCCACGTTGACATTTAGTTTCATGTGTCTTACTTGAAGAGCCTTTTCCTGAGCAATTTCTCAGAGATACTAGGTGCCGCCTGGGAGGAGTTACAACATTCTCGATGTTGTCATCCCCAGAATGAGCAGCAGGCACAGAGCAACTTTTCAATTTAGAATTTGCTTGACCAGAAACTGTCACTTGAATATTCAACCTCTGGAATTTACAGATTGGAACATCATCGTCATCACTCTCTGTATCACTAGTAACAATATTAGAAGCTCGTTTTCGCTTAGGAGTGCAAATAAATGGCCCACTGTCATTGCAATTATCCTTGTTTTCTTCATAGCTACACTGAAAATGTACCCTCTTTGAACTTTCCTTGAACATAATTTCCTTTTCACTACCCACATTTCCTTGTAATGAACGACCAGTTGAAATGCAAGTGTTTCCATTTTCATGATTATCAACAGAAGTTAGCTGTAAATGGGTCACCTCAGGTTCATCATCACTGTCATATATGTCAATTACACCTGAAGAGGCAATTCTAGCCCCACTTGGCGTCGTTGGTGCCATCTTTTTGCTGGGACTTCTATCTTCTTCGAATGTCAAAGGTTTTCTGACTTGTTGGCCATATCCCGTTTTAGATTCTAAATAGACACCTCCTTTTTCCTCTTCTGTAGAATTAAGATGCTTAGAAGGTGTCACATTACAAGGTGTTCCCACTGTGAAACCAAAAGCACATAATTCAGAGTAAAGGTTCTCCTACATGCACTGTTCTCACTTCCATTTTATAAAAGAAACAAAATTTATTTCAGAAAAATACAAGCATTGCTCTGGTATGACATGCAAGAGACAAAATTATTAAGAGAAAAGAATTCATTAATGTGGGACATTTCAAGAGTTGCTCAGAGTAAAAGCCTGCAGAACATTCCTCAAAAGATCTCAAAGAATAAATCCAGGCCCACAATGTGCGTAGGCCTCGATCAACAGGACCCATGAACGATTTATCTCCATTGAAAGGTCATATGTTGAAGGAAACAGGCAACTGAACCTTGCTCCTCGTGTAAGTGGCATCAGAGCTAAAATTAAGATTCTTTTGTACTCAGTTCATGTATCTCCCATCCTCCAAAAGACCCTTTTCTAACTACCCTCATTCAGGGCGAGGAAAAAGGTCCATCTAATGCAAGAAATTCTCTTTCAGAAAGACATCAAACGAATACTCCTAAGTAAAGACTAATTAACAAGAAGAAACCTAGCATAAATTAGAGACATACAATAAGGTTCCCCAAATGTTTGCCTTAAAGGTAAATACCACGGAAGATTCTTACCGGCAAAAGTCAGCTAAAAATACATATATAATACGGTATCATATATATTTCAAGTAGCTATCGTCATTTCTTTTAATAAAATTTTTCAGCCTTTTAAATTCCTTTGAGATAAATCTTTCCTCGACATATTAACATAATCCTAAAATGAAACAAACTGAATAACCGATCTTAAAAAAAAAAAAATTCCAAAATTGATCATAATACTACCTCCTGTTTGCAGAAGAATTAGTTCATGCAAAACCCTAGACTCAAATTCCTTCAACTTCTGCTTCAAAAGTTCAACTTTACTCTCAGCCTTTCTCTTCTCACACTCCAATACTTTGTTCTCAATCGTTAGCTGAACTGCCCAATCTTCTGTACCATCTCCCTCTTCCCTCAAGTCAACAACTTTTTCCATTTCTCTTCCACTACTCATTTCGTTTCCTTTCTTTTCCCTCTTGAAAGCTTTCAGCTCTTCTTCAATAACATCCTTTTCAGCTTCCAATTCTCTGTAATCAGCCTCGAGTTTTTCGTACTCAGTCTTCTTCCTTCGTATCTCTGCTTCCAGTTCGACGCATTTTGACTCCAATTCAGTGCACTTACACTCTTTCGGCTCGCTTTTCACGGTTGTTTTATCTTCCATATCGAATCAGATACCACCATTCAACTCCCAAACTGGACAAAATCAAGAAAAAATTCTTCAATGCGCACGAACGAACAGCAAATTTTCAATTTTTCTTCTTCTTCTTTAAGGTTTTCGACAATCTTCCTGGAAATGGAGCGAACACAGTGACAGTAAGAACTATACCACTACTTAAAAGTCTCGAAATCTTACGGTGGAAGTTGTTGACTCTAAACCTGCATATTACAGACAAAACTGTCTTACTCTCTGAGAAATCAAACTAATGGATACCAACTTGAGAAATGAACATTGGAATGTCACTTACTTGTGGTTATGGGAAATTACACTAATATCTCAGTGCAATGTAATTTCTCTACAGAGAAGAATATTAGAATGTAAATTTTGCTTGTTATTAGGTTTTTCAAAATTCATTGTACGTTCTTTTTCTTTTTTTTCAAAACAAAAATAGATTTAGTATATCTGTAGCAGCCATTTTATCAAAATATTATTTATAAAACAAAAATATGTATTTTTTCTAATTTCAAGTTTCATCCATTTATAGACTATACTTGGGATTTAAGGAGCTGTAGTAATTTTATGTTAAATATTAGTTACAAAATGAGTAAATTACATTAAAATTAGTGTATTAAGCATTTTTTGTAATAAATTTATTGTTAAAATTAAGCAAAAGTCAACAATAATAAATACGTTTTTGGGTTATTATTGAAGAGTAACTCTAAGGGTACTTTCAGTAGTCAATTTGACATAGTGTCTTAAATTGGTAGACACAGTTATAGAGTTTTAATAGTGCTTTTATTTGGGTCAATCAATAAAGTGATATAATTTTAAGAATGGGTGATGAGAAATGGGTAATTTGAGACAAATAAAATCTAAATTACCCTCATTCAGAGACCAAATTGTAAAACTTGCCCAATTTGAGTTAAAAATCAAATTTACCATTTAATTTTCGCTGCTTAATGTCTCTTTGCTCACACCTTCTTCTTAGCCATGGCTGAAAGTATTTTTGTTCCTTCACCGTGTCCCGTTAGCCATGGATAACTAAACTCTGGCAAGTAACAACAACGATAGCAAGAATAATGATGAGACGTCAGAAAAAGCCGTGTTCTGACGTTATTCTCTTACAATTCTCTTCCTTCAATTCCGACAAATGAACTTAATAAGAATCCGTTTTTCGTTAGTTAGATGGGTATTCAGATTTTTGTAATTATTACGTTAGAAATTTGTCTTAATATCAGAGCCAGTTTTGTTTGGTTGACGAGAAAGTTGAAGAATATGGATTAATTTCACCTCTGTTTTGGCTTCTTTTTTTTTTTTTTTTTTTTGTAATTTATTTTTGATTTGGGTCTTGTTTTTTTTTTTTTTTTTTTTTTCTAATTTCTTTTTCATTTGGGACTTCTTTTTTTTTTTTTCAATGATAGTTGTGATTTGAGGTTGTTTGATTACTGAGAAAACTATGGAAAATTCATTGGGGATAACAATTTTGATGACTATCTTGAGCTGTTATTTATTGCAAAATACTGAAAGTCAAAAGTTTTGAATGATCAATCTACTTAAATGGTTGTGCTTATGATGGATACAAAACTACTTCATGAGTATATCGTGTTCTAATATTTACCGCTATTGGAATCCGAAGAAGCCACACATATCTTTGATAAAGTCTGTAAGGTGAAATTATAATCTCAACGGAAATTTCTTCAAAAATAAAATATTAAATTGCAATTATCATAACTTAGTCTATTTATTATTTAATTATGAATTAAATGATTTACATGACTATTCCTCTCATTTATGCATTTTAAACCTAGCAAACACAAACATTATACTTTTACATTAGATTCTATGTTGTAATTATCTTGTTTTAAAATCAAAAATTTCTTCTGTTGCCATGCCAATGAATTTGATGGTTTGGTAGCTTGGTTTTGCTTGTGATTGGTGATCGAGAATGTTGGATTTTGTGTTCAAATCGAAGCATTCAACAAAATGAGAAAATATTTACGAAATCTTAAGTTTTTGCTCCAATCCCACTTACCCAACTGCAAATCCTTCAGTTTAAGTGCAAAAACTACAACCAAATTCGCTAGACAGCAAGCTATGACAGATCATTCAAAATCCAGTTACAATGATAAGGACAAATTTATCATTTGTCTTGCATTTTTTATAAGAATAGATTATCAGAAAGTTTCGGCACTAATCTTGAAAGGTCATTAGTAGAATAATTTAAAAAAAATGCTAGGAGATATGAAAAACAAATTATTTTGAATAGGACTCGTTTCATGAAGTATGAAAAACAACAAAAGCTTGTTTTTAATTCTTTAAAATATGTTTTATAAAATAAAATAGTGTTCGTAAAATAACTATCAAAGAAGAATTTCTTTAATTTTGAAAAATTAAAATGAAAATAAATCTCTAAGAGAAAGCCTTGCATGGAGTGGTGGAGCCTTTACATGTTAGCCAAAATATGAAGCGTTTAAAAAATCCCTTTTCTATAGCTGTCATTACATTTTTATTTGATCCCGTTAACTCAAAATTACAATTTTATAAACCACAAATTCAGTCATTAAATCTAAAGTTAAATACCATCAAAATAATAAATTTACATTCATTACTCTAAATAAAACCTAAGAAGAATTTGACTAATAAATTAAAATTTTTTAGGTATAATTAAATTAATAATTTAGAATTGTATAAATAAAAATTTAATATACTTATAATTTTCTTTTTATGTTTTAAATTTTATTTATCTCAATAAAATTATAATTTTTTATAATTAATAATTAAAAAGGTTAGCGTTCTTAAAATTAACTCGACCTTCTGATCCTTTCCATGAAATTAATTCGTTTCTTCCAATCGCCAGTTTTGGACACGTACTTTTTCTGTAATCCGTCCTGCTTTTCTGTAGCAGCCACTAACTCGGATTTTTCTCCAGAAGCAAGCGGAGATGAAAATTCTAAAGTATGTGAGTCAATACACAACATTCTATTCTCCAACATATAGAGGGTATCTCAAGAATTTATCCATGAGGCCCAAAAATTGCTTCTTTTCGACTCACTCGGAGGAGCAAGAGATGAAGCACTTGATGGAATACCTGGATTCCCTTAAGAATTTCGAAAAATCGGGAGTTCCCAAAGGAGCGGGTACGGATTCGGACGACGGGTTCGATTTGGGAAGGATGAACCGCCTCATGGACCGGCTCGGTAATCCTCAATCTAAATTCAAGGTTCGTTCTTTTGCTCCAATTGGGAGTGCTTTTGTGTTGGGCATTAACAGTTTTAAACGCTTTTATGTACTTTTACTGTAAAACTTTTCTATCTATCAAGTGTTTTCTCCAGAAGTACTTCAACCTCCTCCTTCTTTATGTTCTTAATGTAGTGGGAAATACACTTTAATTTTCCCAACTAAGTATTATAGAATAGGCATGAAGTGCTTTTAACTATTTGAGAATTTTTTGACGACGTCAAAAGCACTTCTTATCTGTATGCATTGATTTCTTTTATATGTTTTCAAATTTGTGAAATAAAATTAAAATGAGTTGTTATGTGCTCTCTGTACATTGTTTTTAGTTAATCTTTGTAACTACTGCAATTGCAGTCCGTTCATATTGCTGGGACCAAGGGAAAAGGATCAACAGCTGCTTTTCTCTCGAATATTTTACGTGCAGAAGGGTATTCTGTTGGTTGTTATACTAGGTATGGGGTTATTATTAACGCATAGATAGCAAAAGCTTTACACAATGCAGCTTTTTGTGTTATAGTTTTTTGACGACAGGCTTGGTTCTCTTTAATCAGCCCACATATTATGACAATCAGAGAGCGAATGTCAGTGGGAAGATTGAATCAACCAGTTTCGGCCAAGACATTGAATTGTCTTTTCCATAAGATTAGGGATGTTCTTGATGAGGCTGTACGACTAGAAAATGGCTGCATCACTCATTTTGAGGTATAAAAGTCTGCAATGTGTATCATTAATATCAGAAACTTGTCTATGAAAATGTTTCACATTATATTTCAGATTTTTAGTTGCTAACATAAAGAAATGTATGCAAACTTGAGTTTGGAGTATGTAGTAGCTTCTTTTTGAAAAAAAAAAAAATCATTTTATTGTAAAACATCTGAAACTGTGTACTGTATTTTTATCGTATGAATGGTAGCTGCTATTTTTTTGTCAGAGTTTGAGGTTTCTTTTCTGAAATACGTTATTCATTCATAGTAATTTCTAGCAGAGGTTGTGAGGTATGTTTTTGGGGTTTTCTTATAGAAAATTTTCGAGTTTGCAGTCTTATCATGGACAAAGCATTGGAATTTGTACACATCTATCATCTTTTATGTTCTTTCTTTTCTTTATTTAGTTAATAGTGGAAAATTTGCAGGTTCTTACTGCTATAGCATTCACTCTATTTGCCCAAGAGAGCATTGATATTGCTGTTATTGAGGTGAATCATGTTTTCTGCTTTAATTATTTGTTTCAGTAATTACCTTCATATTGTTGGATATCCTCTCCCTCTCCTTCAATTAAATTTGTATCCAAATGTACTTTTCTTACTCAATTTAGGAAGAGGGCATGCTAATTATAATTTTGCTTGTTTGCTATGTAACAGGCTGGGTTGGGGGGTGCCCGTGACGCAACAAATATTATTTGTAGTTCTGGACTTGCTGCATCAGTAATAACAACTATAGGTGAGGAACATATGGCAGCGCTAGGTGGTTCTTTGGAAAGCATTGCTATGGCTAAGTCAGGAATCATCAAACACAGTCGCCCAGTTAGGTGATTCTCCTTGCACGCGTTTAAACAGCTTCTTAAACTGAAAAAAATGTCAAATTCTTATGTCACAATTGCATCTGATCCTCTATCATTTCTTTTCCAACCAACATATCGCTTACTAGGTATGAATATGGAAAAATGAAAATGAGGTATCTGAATATTTTGTCTCAAAGTGAAATATGAATGGAGTGGAGTGGAGCGTTATGCATATTGTGACATGTCAATATCTTTGACATGGTCAAAAGGTCTAATTCATCTTATTTTGGATTTTACTTAGGATTTATACCGACAATGTACTTTCTGGTTCCATGATTTAATAACATATTGGAAGTTGTTCTGTATCCTTCATTATTCTCATTTGCAGCAGGACCTAAATGCTTGTTGGTTGAAATTTTTCAGTTGGTTTTGGGAGGGCCATTTCTTCCACATATTGAGCGCATTCTCCGTGACAAGGCATCATTGATGCATTCACCTGTGGTATCAGCATCTGATACTGGGATTAGAGCTACCATAAATGGACTGAATATGTTCAATGATAGACTGTGCCAATCCTGTGACATAATAATACAAGTTCAGAGGGACTTTCAACTGGTATGCTCCTTTCTTGAAGCAATGGTTGTGAATCTTTTAAAGCCTTTTCTTAAAAGAAGAAAATCTTCATTTCTTCATTTACATATGTAAGCATTGGTAGAGGTGTCATATGTGTTTGGCATGGCATAACATGAGCCCCAACGTGAAAAATAGTGAGCCAGCATGACATGAAACCCCACACAGACTTGGGACAGTATCACATCTAAGGCATAAAAGTCCAATGGCTCAGCACTTAGGCCTATACAAAAGCGTGAATAATTAATTAAAATATTTAAAATGAAAGGTTATTAACCCACACGTATATAAAAACTAAATTTAGCAATATTTTTTAATTTTAATTCATTATATTGTTTAAAAAAATTAAAAACAAGGAAAACATAGTGCACATGAAGACATGACATGGCACAAATTTAATGGACTCATAGGCTGTGGTGTGCTGATCTTTCAAAAATTTGGGCCTGACACAAATCACAAATGAGCCTAAATTTTATGAGCTAGTCTGACATGCCATTGAATGTTTTGACACCCCTATACATTAACTTCTTTCTAGTTATTTGTCCACGCAGTTCATGGAGTTATTTGATGTCAACCTGTGCATGATTGGAAGTCACCAACTACAAAATGCGTTGACTGCAACATGTGCAGCACTCTGCCTCCGTGATCAAGGTGGATACTTAATGTTGTCTTATGTTCTATTTGGCTTCGGTGAAGAATATTTTTGGAGAACAAAAAATTTTCTACTTAATGATTACTTCTGGTAGATAGGTACAAATGCCTAGGTTATAAATATTGATTCAAGTTGCCTGCCTCTGCTGTTTGGCACACTGTGGTTACAACCTTTGGATTCATGCATTGTTTATTATAGAAGATTGAATTCCTGGTCAGCTGGAAAACTATGACACATCTATTTGTATCTATACAAGTATTTCAATGGTTCCTCCTTTTGCCTCGATAAAAGAATGGTTGTCTGTTTTGAGTGCTTTGCCTACAAGCTTTTTTTGGGCCTTGACAGCTATATAGCAACCCGTGTGAGAGACACTGGTCATGGGGTTTGCATAGTCACATAACCAAATAAGATTTGTTCTCTCATTAATCCTTTATTAACTTGCTTGTATGGTTCTTTCTTTCCATGTGTGAATGAATATTCAGGATGGATAATCTCAGATGGATCTGTTAGGGAAGGTTTAGAGAATACATCTTTGGTTGGAAGAAGCCAGTTTTTAACATCCAAGCAAACTGAATTATTAGGACTACCTGCTGCAACAGTACTTCTTGATGGAGGTGATCTTTATTCTCTCATTGTTACTGCTTGTTTAGCTGCTTTTCAGCATGTAAATTGTTATTTTCAATCAACCAAAAAGTTCTCATTTGTTGATTGTGAGTCTAGAGTGTAACTCTCGTTTGAAGGTTAGCAGTATGTTCAACTTATCACCTTCTGACATGAAATTTGATGTTCTCTAGCATAGTTCTCATATGTCCCGTTTCATTACCTGTATGCATCCTTTACGGTTGCCATGATTTTACAATTGTAACCTCCTTAAATGGTGTCCTGATTGTTTCATTTTATGTCTACAGCACACACTAAAGAATCTGCAAAAGCTTTGGTAGACGCAATACAAATGACATTTCCACAGGCAAGATTGGTTCTTGTCATTGCAATGGCTAGTGACAAAGATCATTTTGCATTTGCTAGAGAATTTCTTTCCGGTATAGTCCTCTGATATCTTTGCTTAAGTGTATCACTGCTAAGTTATGTGAAATCATAAGATATAGAAGAGCTTAATGGCAGAGCTTAAAAGGCAGAGAATAGCTTCTGGCGTGTCTCCATCTCTCCTTAAAGAATGCAACTTCAGTATATATTCTTCTTAAACTTTAAATAATCTCATTCATGGGTTGATCATTAGGGAGTTGACGTGGTTTGATAAAAAACAATCTTAGTGTTAGTTTGTCTTTTCAATTGAACACTGAATATAATTCAATTTTCTGTCATTCAAATGGTTTAAACATGTTTCTTTTTCTACCTAACACTAAAAACATGATCAACACATCTGAATACAATTTTGTGACTTAACGCAGAATACAAATGTTTGATTGAATATGTTTATTAAAGAATAATTTTAAAATACCCTTGTAAAGTTTTTATTCCGTATATCTAATCATCTATGACAATATGATATGTCATACCATTAGTTTTTAGAGGTTTATATTCAAATTTTATGAATAAAAAGCAACTATATAATTCAAATTTATATGCTAGGATCTATTCAGATTTATTAAAAAAAAAACAAAAAAAAAAACTTAGTTCTTATGTTAAACTACGGGAATTAATATTGTTGGTTGAGCATGGAATTTCTGAGAAAGGTCTAACAGAGATCTTATTGCATCTTTTCAGGTACAAAATTAGAGGCTGTTCTCCTAACAGAAACTGATGTTGCTGGAGGGAAGACTCGTGTGACTTCAGCTTCCTTGTTATGGGATTGTTGGATCCAAGCTTCTGAAGAATTGGGAGTCAATATTGTTCATGATGGAATGGCAGAATACCGAGAATTTTTTGAGAATCCATCGGTTTATTCTCCAACAGTGTCAGAATGCAAAACCTTACTGGCTGCTGAAAAATCATTTGCGTTGGCCATGAAGATTGCAAATCAGATTCTTAGGAGAAGAACAAAGAGCAATTCAGGTATTCTTGTCGTCACAGGATCTCTGCATATAGTTTCTTCATTATTAGCTTCCCTTCATGATTAAACCTGATTTCATCCGTTTGTTTCCATGTCGTTCTTAACTAACGCCCTGTAAAACTATGGTTTTATTAGTTGCATTGACTCTCTTCAATGTGATTAAAGATGTATGATTCATGTGAGATAGAGAGGATTTGCATTGGTTTTGTATTTTGCATGAAAGCCAGGATGAGTGGTCCATTTTGCAGAAAAAAGAACTGAGAAAATGTGATCATTACATCCACAAAAGAAGTATTTGAAACTCGATTATATTCATTTATTTTATATAAACGAACGTAATTATTTCTCTTGCATATTTTTGAGGTATGTTTGTGATCGTGGTGTTGCTTTAACTCAAAGGAGTTGCAGAATTTAGCCATCAAGGAGGTGTTTAGTTGATAAATATTAGTTATAAAGTAAAAATATATATAAATTTAACTTTTCGGTTGCCATGTTTGGCCAATCTAAAGTTTGGTGAAATTATATTGAGATGCAAAAAAGTAGTTCAACTGTGCACAATGTCACGTTGTGTTAAAAAATTGTAACAATGGCGAACATCTGAACGAATATGTAGCAGTTTAATATTTGTTCTCTCAATAAAAATTTGCCAAAACTTAAAAAATAAAATAAAAAACAACCATTAAAATTAAATAGATATGTAATAATCACAAACATATATTAATTATCGTATTTTTAAAATTAAGTGGAAGCATATGATTTATCAACATAAATGGGAAGAGTAAAAAGCTATGGATAATACTCGTAATCATAATTGATCTCCGTTTCAGTGAATTCTTTCTTCTAAAGAAGCAACAAAAACGAGTTCTCTTGGTAACTTGAGGTAACTTTTCAGACATTCGTTCATCGTAGCTCGGCCTCTGAGTTTCGTACTCTATTGACATTTACATTACTCAAGACAGTAAATACTCGTACACATACACTCATCCTGCTGGGTCCTCTAGTTTTAACAGCAAACCCAACATACTCCATCTTCTGTCGGTTAGTTACTGTACACAAAAGTAACACAGAACTAATGAAACCTTGATGAGATTACAGTTACAAAGGCTTCGATGCTGTACTTTGAAAAAAATAAGTAAAAGAGTTTTTCCATTACTGTGGTAAAAGAAAGTCAAAAAGTAATTAATGATGATAATTTAGCAAAAAGTGTTTGGGTTTTACTAATTTTTTATAATGAATACTTGATATTTAAAATTTGCATGCCATTACCTTTGTCACCAAGGATCTAATGTTCATGTGATCAATCGTGAATTTTTTTTAAACTTATTTTACCAGTAAAAGTACTATTAGATCTTGATACTTTTACCTAGCTCTTAATAAATTAATTAATTCTTAGCTCTTGCAAACTATTTTATTAGTTAATAAGTCCCTTATTAACGTTTTTCTTGTTTTTATTTCTAATTATGACTTATAATTTATCATATTAAAGAGAGCCTAAACTTTTTATTATATATTGTCAAAAAATTTTCGTTATTTATTTTAAAAGTTTATCTTTCTATACTACTAATATAATTTTGTTGAAGAATATAAGATTTAATTTAATTGTATAACTTTCTAAAATTTTTTTCATTATAATTCTTAAATTTTTAGTCGTGCAAGCATCTCAAATTTTTTATTATATGTTCGAACTCATGCCTTTTATTTAAAAAATTTTAAACATAAAAAATAAAATTAAAAAATTATAACAAAAATTTTTGAAAATGTAAAATGTATTTTGATATAACTCATTCTCAAAATATAGGTTACCAATTCTTTTTGTTTCCTTGGTGTTGATCCCACATAATTTATATCCTATTTCTCCTCTAGGAAACATGTTACACATTTTCCAGAGTCAGGGGGGTCCAAAGCGCTCCCAAAATTTGTCCTATTGTCGCAAGTGATAAGCATATACAGAGAAGAAGAAGAAGGAGAAGAAGAAGAAGAAGAAAAAGAAAAGAGAAACCAATTACTACGAAGACAAAACTGTGAACTAATATGGACAACACATGACAATGGAGACAGCACACTGTAATGTCTTGTAGAGCAGAATCAGACATTACCTTGTCGATTATTATCATTATTGAATTCTCGAAAAATTATAATTTTAAATTTAGAATTCATCACTCTCTCTAGATCTTTTTTCTTTCTTTCTTTCTTTCCTTTTTTTTTTTTTTTTAATTTAAAAAGTATTTTCAATCACTGCTTTTCTGTTGCATGGCATTATTGTTTAATATCACTGAGCCTTAAATTGGTTTGTCTTCAAATGTAATCATTTGCAAATATATAGGTTGTAGATGGACACGAATAGCAAATTCTTTCCTTTCTTTTAAAGCTTCTTCTTGTATTGATATTTTATCGTTGTGTTGCACAATCATTAATTATTTTAGTGTAATATTTAATTTTCTGATTTTAATTTTTGATATTCATGTTTACTTATTGTTTAAAGTAAAGCATTTTAAATTATAATATGAGTTTTGTTAAACAATGCCTTTAATCTTTTTTTTTTTTTTTATGACGAGAAAACTCCTATACTCAGTCATCATTGCGGCGGCCGGTCATATACGGGCCAAACACTCACTCCTTTGGGGTACGTGTTCTCAAATCATACAGTACTTGTCCTGAATCAATTAAGATCATGTACAGGGATCACACTGCAGTGGTACCAAATATAAGATAAAACTCCGATTGTACCAAACTCTTATATTTGAATGTACTCTAAGAAAATGAAATTCAGAACCAGCACAAATGTCCTCCCAGGATAAAATTACTCGACTACACTCAGTGGGTGCTCGTCATCTAAAAAAAATATTAATTATAAAAAAATGTTATAAATAATAAATATAAAATTCTTAATTACTTTCCTAAGGGCACCGTTTAATAAAATTTATTATAAAATATAATAAAAATCTAAAACTTATAACAAGAAAAATTAAGAAAATTGTACTTACATTTGTTGGTAATATAAGTTTGCCCATATAAATATATTTATTATACACACTCACATGCAATCGTGTATGCATGTATAGTGTATGACTCACATAAAGGAGAAATTTTCATTTGAAAGGGACAAATATTCTCTTATTTATGATATAATTTTTTATCCAAATTAATACAAATATTTTTATTAATAGTATGTAAAATAAACTCTATTCTAATTCTAATTCTAATCACATATTCAAATATTCATAATGTAAATAGTTATGATAAAAAAAAATCTTCAAAAGACAAAGTAAAAATGAAGGAAACAAATTTTAATTTGATTGCTAATAAAGATATATCAAATATTTAATAATTTTTTTTAATAAAAACAAAAAAATAAAGAATAAAAGAAAATCTTGACGAGTAGTAGGGTAGGGTATACAATATATACACAATAGGACCCAAAATCACTAATATTTACTTCGGAAAATTTAAAGAGATACTAGAAGATTTCATTTATATTGAACCCATTGAATTAAATTAGGGGAGGTGCACCAAAGTTTAAACCCCAACGGTTATCGGGCAGAAATGGAGACATGACATAAAATTTCGGACATGGAAATCTAATATGCAATCAAGATGGCGGGGTACCATTTTTTCAACCCGACATCCTTCCGATAGTGACTACCCAGAGCTCCCGAGATATCGTTAAAATTTTTTTTGCACTTATTGGCATGCAACACGACGACTAATTACGCAGAGAGAGAGAGAGAGAGAGAGAGAGTTTTTAAAGTGCAGTAATGTCTTGCTGCCATATTTCGTGGTGACAGTAAATGATGTTTCAGATTTGTGAAGTGAATGAAGTTGTGAGAGGCCCCAGGTTCCCTATTGAGTTTTCCTTAAGACTCTGGTTTTAAAATTTTGTCCTATATTCCAGGTCACATAGATTGCCTACTTAGCCATAAATGATCGCAGTTATTGTATCATCCATCAATAATTTTACGCGTTTACGAAGTTAGAATGCAAAATTTATGCTCTTCCTGATGCAATTGATAACGTCAATCATAATAATAAATTAGATTTTGTTGATGAGTCTATTTAAAATATTAATATTTACTATTTAAAATAATTTTTAGTATTTAATACAATAATTAATAATAAATTTTAATATATTAAAAAATATAATTTATCAAATATACAAATTTTAACAAATACCCTGAAAATATATGTTGACAAAACTCTAATAGATAATAAGATAATTAAGTATTTCATATACAATAATTTATATATGACATTTTATATTAGATTGAATTTTGTATTTAAATTTTATATGCCTAATATTATTGTATGGTCGTAAATACGTTTCCTTGTGCGGTTCTGTTATGAAGATGGATGCTTACGAGTAGCTTACACTTATCTGTTTAGTTACTGTGTATGCAGTTTCGTAAAGCTGCGAACAAATGGATGTAGACTGAGACTGTACAAAGGAAAAAGCTTTTGTGTTCAGGTATTTGGTTTGGTTTATATCTAAAAGAAGAACAGGTTGTTGATACTGTCTCCTTCAATCTTTCAAAATAAACTAGAAGGCTAGAGATAGGGTTTTATGAACTTAATAATCAGCTAGTTTAACCAGAAGATAAACGAGTGTGGATGTTCTTATTTGAACTTTTGTACTAAGCACACGCAAATCAAATTCTTCACTTGCATTTAGTTGATAGAGAGAAGAAGTAGAAGAAGAAGAAGAATGGTTGATTGTCTATCTAAAGGTAAATTCAAATTAACAGAGATTTGCGATCTTGAACATTTCGGTAAACTAGAATCCTTTCCAAGCACCATTTTAAAAAAATTTTTTTTTCATGTACATCTCTAGAGGATGTTATCTCCTATCTATCTCCATTATAATAGATGTCAATTTCATACAGATTCATCAAATATAGCAAGTGGGTATTTGAATTACAGTTTATGAAACTATCCCACAACCCATGTTACTAAATTCGACGCATGATGTCGTTAATCATTTAAAGAATATTTGATATTATACCGCCATAGTTACACAATTGCTTTTACTCAATAATTATTATAAGATAGAAATTCAGACATTAAAAATTAATTAAAATATATGTAGAGCTTAATAAATTAATTTTATCATACACTTTTATAACTTTATTTCTAAAATCAGCTATATCATATTTGCCGTAGATCTTTCATCATTTCATGCATTTGCAAATAACCTTTTTTAATATTTAAGCATACGACCATTATTTATTTATTAATAATAGCTTGGATAGAAGCATAAGAGATTGTGATAAATCAAAATTAAAAAGGCACAAAACTAGCTATACGTAGTTAGGTAGAGAGAGAAAGTGATAGAAGAAGAATGGGTTGTTGAGAATGGTAAATGTGAAAATTGATGGTTGATAGGCCAAAGTTGTATGCATTTGAATTTGTAAAGTAATTGAACTGTGATGAAACCAAAAATTGGTACTCGTTGGAAACTTTAAATGAAACGCATTCCCATACTGAAACTTTGCCATTAATAATTACTCCTCTATTAGTCACTCAGTCACTCTTGCCTCTCTGCAAACCCTAATAAAAGACAGCGCACTAATAAATCAAAAGAAAAATTATAATATACTAAAGAAACTAGAAGGATCGACATCATCGTAGACACGGAGATACCGTGTGACTTGAAAGCCCACCAACTTTATGATTTTATTCAAAAACAGACAAGTTTGCAGGCCTTTTGCAGAGAGTACTCGTCGTCATCGCCATGGTCATTTATTTGCAATTCATCTCTCGCTCTCTCTCTCTCTCACGTATTAGTAATTATTATTTACGTCGATGTATGAAAGGAAGAATCACAAATATTCTATAATTTTTTAAAATTATATTTATTTTTATTAAAAGATGTATAACAAAATTTTTTATAATTTTTAAAATATTATTTATTTTTATTATTAAAATATTTATAATAAATATCTCTACAATTGAAAAAAGTGATTAAAAATTTTTTTCACTAAAATTAAAAAATATATTATTATTATTATATAAATTATTAATTTTAATGATATAAGTTCTTAACTTTTATTATATAAACTCTTAAATTAAAATAATTAAACTTTTAAAAAAATATTTTAAATTTAATACTTTAATTTGTAATAATTTATAAAAAAATTGTAAATTAATTTTTAAATTAAATTTAAAATATTTTTATTTTATATTCACAAAAATTTGTGAATTTAATTTAATTTTATAATTTAAATTTATAAAAATTTTATTTTATATTTATTTTCAAAAATTAAATAAAAATATGTAAATATTTTATTTAAATTATTTAACTATTATAATACTTTATATTAAAAAAAAATTTGATTTATAATTCTATATTCATAATCACTTTTAAAAAAGAATTTATCAAATATAAATGTAAAATTATAAATTAAATTTTTTATTTTATAATACTTTACAATAAAAAAATTTATAAATTATTTTTAAAAATTTAACTTAAAATACTTTTTATATACATAAAAATTTATGAATTTACTTCTATTTTATAATTTAAAATTACAAAAATTTTATTTTAATTTTATTTCTATAAATTAAATAAAAATAATTTAAATATTTTATTTAAATTATTGAATGAATATAATATTTTATATTATAAAAAAATTAATTTATAATTTTATAGTCATAAGCACTTTTAAAAAAATTATCAAATATAAATATAAAATTATAAATTAAAATTTTTTATTTTATAATACTTTGCACTAAAATAATTTATAATTTAACTTTTTAAAATTATATTTAAAATATTTTTATTTATATTTATAAAAATTAATAAATTTATTAAAATTTTATTTTATTTTCATTTCTACAAATTAAATAAAAGTAATTTAAATATTTTTATTTAAAATATTGAATGACTATAATACTTTATACTTTTAAAAAATTTAAATTATAATCTTATATCAATAAGCATTGTTAAAATTTTTTATTAAATATAAATATAATATTATAAGTTAAATTTAAATTATAAAATAAAAATAAATTCTTAAAATTTTATGAATATAAAATAAAAATAATTTAAATTTAATTTTTAGAAAATAAATTATAAATTTTTTAGTATAAAGCATTATAAAATAAAAAATTAATTTATAATTTTATATTTATATTTAATAAATTTTTTAAAAAGTGCTTATCAATATAAAATTATAGATTAAATTTTTTATAGTATAAAATATTATAGTAATTTAATAATTTAAATAAAATATTTAAATTATTTTTATTTTTAAAAATAAAAATGAAATATATTTTTTAAAATTTAAATTAAAAATTAAAAATTAATTCAAAAATTTTTATGAATATAAAATAAAAAATTTTAAATTTAATTTTTAAAAATTAATTTATGAATTTTTTAAATGTAAAATATTATAAATTAAAGTATTAAATTTAAAATATTTTTTTAAAAAATTTAATTATTTTGATTTAGGTGTTTATATAATAAAATTCAAGAATTTATATGATAAAAATTAAAGATTTATATGATAAAATTATATATTTTTGTCTTTAATAAAATTCAGGAATTCTTATGTCTTTATTATAAGAAGGTATTTATTACAAATATTTTAAAAAAAAATAAGTAACATTTCAAAAAGTCACAAAAAAATTTTGTCACAAACTTTTTAACAGATGATAAATATTATTTTAAAAAATCATATGGTGTATTTGCCGTTCTCCCTTTTATGTAAATTATGTAATGTATGTGAATGCTGTAATGAAAGCATAGATAGACAGGTATCAATTTGGATCTTCAAATCGCTTTAGCAAAGCAAGCATGCATGATTTTTTGCAGCCATGCAATAATATGTCAATGCAATGTTGCAATAAAAAACACATGATTTCTCGATTATTTCGTGGGTGTACTATCACCTTCTCGTCATTAATGATTTTCGGGGAAATTGTTACATTGATTCATTTTTGTCCATAGCCAGTGCAATGGGTTTCAGGTACTTGGAAATGAAAATTTAGTTGACTTTTTCTTTATATTTAAAAAAAAAAGGGAAGAAAAATGGTTTTCCAAGAAAGAAGTTTGTATTATTTTAAATTAGTCTTTGTATTTTGCAAAGTTAAAAAATAATAAGTCTCCAAAATTTGGGTTTTGTAATATCTAGAGTTATGGAAAGTGATCAAACCCCATCATAATAAAGACTAAAAGTACAAAACTCTTTTCTTTACATAAAAACAAATGTTAGATAAAATGTATACTAGAAACGACAACCCTTTATTGATACATAGCGTGAGAAACAGAAGATATGAAAAGTCTCTGCTTTTGATACTTCGATTTACTGCACAACATTCTCCACTTTTAGCTTAATTTTCTGCTCCAGTTGCTGAGCTAGCAAACATATATAGTTGTTTCTCCGATGATAAAAACTTTAACTATGGCATTAAATCCTACGGGGAATCAATCGAATCGAAGCTCAAGCTATTACATCTTGATTTCTTTTTCTGACGACTGGATATAATGAAGATTATAAGTCATATTCTGGCTAACTACAAGTCAAAAATTTCTTTGAAACAATGATTGATCCATTAACCCGCACAGATAAATAATTGACATAACTGGGAATACCGTACCTTTATTAACCATGCTTTTATACAGTGCAAGCTCGAGATACATGCACGGTTACAAATTGTAACAGTGTTTGTAGCTTAATGTTTGCTTGTCTTTACATGCCAATGCTTTATACATACATGTAATGGCTCAACTAAGAAAGTATGTATATACGTGCTTAAAAGTATGCTGAGTAAAATATGCTTGGTAAATACTAAATTCTAATAAGTGAAAAAAATAAGTAATTCTGATTTAAAGGGAAATAAATAGAAATTATACATTAATATTTTTGATGATTAACCCACCTGTGGTTAGCCCCATTGGTAGGAATGAGCTCTAAACTGTGTGGTTAGGCGCACGGTCTGGGGTTCGATTCCTGGGGTGCGCTGCAATTTAAGTGGGGGGTCGTGGCGGTGG
>JAWDEX010000023.1:5110757-5132946 GCA_035221805.1 Trichilia hirta
TTACAAAGGTTTCGATACTGTACCTTTTAGACCAGGTTAAAAAAGTTAACTTTTGGATATACTAATTTTTAATAAAATTTAAAATTTTCGTATTAAATATTTAATATTTAAAATTTTTATACCACTACAATTGTGGCCAGAGAAATAAATCGTGTAATTAGTTTTGAATTTTTTTTTTACTTACTTTACCAGTAAAGTACTGTTCATTTAGATAAATTGTTAATTAATCTCTTAAAAAATTATTTCATAACCCCCTTATCAAGGTTTTTTTTTTTTTTTTTTCATGTTTCTATTCCTAATGGTGACTTAAAATTTATTATACTATAATATTAAAGAGAACTTAAACTTTTTATTATATATATTCAAAATTTTTTGTGTTTATTTTAAATGTTTATCTTGTTATATTTAGAATATAATTTTTTTGAATCATGTAAAGAATAAGATTTAATTTATATTGTATAAGTATTTTAAAATTTTTAATTATAATACTTAAATTTTTAGTCGCACATCTCAAATTTTTTATTATATGTTCTAGCTCAAGCATTTTATGTAAAATAAAATTTAAAGATTGTAATAAAAAAAATTTTGAAAATATAATAAAATCATTATATTGTAATGTAACCCACCCTCAAAATATATGTTTCCAATTTTCTTTTTTCCCATGGTGTTGATCCCACATAATTTATATCATATTTCTCCTATAGAAAACATGTTGCCAATTTTCAACAGAGAGGGGGTCCGGTGCTCCTAAAATTTGTCCTATTTTCTTAACTGGTAAGCGTACAGAAAAGAAGAAGAAGAAGAGAAAGAGAGAGACCAATTACTACAGAGACAAGACTATGAAGCAAGATTATCGACAAAACATGATAATGGAGACAACATACTGGTTTGTCTTGTAGAGCAGAATCAGACATTAAGTTATCGATTATTATTATTACATTTTCGAAAAATTATAATTTAAAATATTGAATTGGTGTGAAAAAGAGACCTACTCGAACGTCACTCTTTCTGAATCTTTTTTTTTTTTTTTTTTAAATTATTTTCAGTCGCTGCATTTCTGTGCATTGCATTATTGTTTAATATCATTACGCTTCAAATTGCTTTGTCTCAGAATTCATTAATTACTTCACTTGAAATTAATAATCGTTAAGAAATATACAGTAGAGAGATAGATACCAATAATAAATTCTCTCACTCTTCTCGCATGTATATATTATCGTTGTATTGTGTGATTCTTAACTTTTTCAATGCAACATTTAATTTCTGAATCATAATTTTTAATTTTTGTTACATTTGTTAATTTTTTCGAAGATAATAAATTATAATTGTAAAATATAATATAAAAAGAGTTAAAAATTGTAACCAAAAATTACGAAATTGTACATATGGTGGTAGCATAAGTTTGCCCATGTATGTATATTTATTATACACACTCACATGCAATCATACATGCATGTATCATGTATGACTCACATAAAGTAGAAACATTTATTTAAAAGGGTCAAATATTCTCTTATACATGATATAAGTTTTTACCTAAATTGATACAAATATATTGATTAATAGTGTGACAATCTATAAAATAAGCTCTGTCCTAATTTTAAAAAATCTTCAAAAGACAAAATAAAAATAAATGAAACAAATTTTAAAATTTTTAATTAAAAGAAACAAGGGTTTTGATTGCTACTAAAGATATATATTACCTTATTTTTAAATATTTAATAGATTTTTTTAATAAAAGAAAATCTTGGTGAGTAGTAGGGTAGGGTATACTTTATGTGCATAGGACCCAAAATCACTAATATTCACTTTGGAAAATTAATAGAGATAATAGAAGATTTCCTTTATAATATAACCCATTGAATTATATTTGGGGAGCTGCACCAAAGTCTACCCAACAATTATAGGGAGAAATGGGGACGTGACATAAAATATTGGACATGAAAATCTAATAAGCAATCAAGATGGTGGGGTCCGACTTTTGCAACCCGACATCCTTCCGATTGTGATTACACGCAATCCCGGAGATATTGTCAAAATTTTCCTCATACTTATGGGCGTGCAATACGACGACGAATTACAAAGAGAGGGGAAGAGAGAGAGTGTGTGTGTTTAAAGTGCAGTAATGTCTTGCTGATACATTTCGTTGTGATAGTAAATGACGTTTCAGATTTGTGAAGTGAATGAAGTTGTAAGAGGACCCAGCTTATTTATTGTATTTTCCTTGAAACTTCGGTTTTCAAATTTTGTCCCGTATTCAGTTCACATAGATTGCCTGCTTAGCCATAAATGACCGCAGTTATTGTATCATCCATCAGTAATTTTACACGTTTACGAAATCAGAATACTACTTAAAAAAAAAATTCAGAATATAAAATTTATGCTTTTGCTGGTGCAATAGATACCGTCAAGTATAATAATAAATAATAAGATAAAAATAATTTTATATACGATATTTTTATGATAGATTTATATTATGAGTCATGTTCATTTTTGTATTTAAATTTTATACGCATAATATTATTGTATTATCGTATATGGGTTCATTTATGTGGTTCTATACGAAGATGGATGCTGACAAGTAGCTAAGACATTTTTTTCTTTTTATACTTTGCATGCATCTTCAGAAGGCTGCGTGCACAGGAAAAAGCTTTTGTGTTTAGGCATTTGGTTATTATATATCTAAAGAAGAACAGGTTGTTAATATAGTCTTCTTGAATCTTTCAAAATAAACTAGAGAAGGGCTAGGGCTAGGGTACGGTTAGGGTTAGGGTTTTATGAACTTAATAAACAGGTAGTTTAACCAGAAGATGAACGAGTATGGATATTTTTATTTAAAGTTTTATACGAAGCACACGCAAATCAAATTCTTCACTTGCATTTAGTTAACAGAGAGAAGAAGAAGAAGAAGAAAGGGTTGATTGTCTGTTTTAAAGGCGTATTCAAATTAAGAGAAATTTTCGGTTTTGAACATTTGATAAACTAGTATACTCTCTAAGCTTTCTTGATGTAACGAATATTTGTATAATTGTGCATTCATTTGCCATATGATATTTTATTAATCATTATTCTGGCTAGTCACATCAAAAAAGTTATTTTCTTAAAAACCTACAAGTATTCTTTCATTTCATTTACACGTATTTTTAAAATTTTTTTTCATGTACATGTTAATTAGATGTAATCTCATATCTATCTCGACCAAAATATTCATATCTATCAACTTCATATAGATTCATCAAATACAGCAAGTGGGGATTTGAAACTATCCGACAACCTATGTTACCAAACGTGACACATGATCTAGTTGGATGTTTAACCTTTCACCATTCCATGAATATGCAAATAATCCTGTTTAATTATTTAAGCATGTGCACTTATCTATTCATTAATAATAGCTTGACGAAGGCACGAGAGGTTGTAATAAATAAAAATTAAAGGAAAAAATAGCTAACTTAGGTAGGCAGAGAGAGAAAGAGATAGAAGGAGAACGGGTTGTTGAGAATGTTAAATGTGAAAATTGATGGTTGATATGCCAATTTTGTATGTATTTGAATTGTAAAGTAATTGTAACTGTGATAAAACCAAAAATAGGTACTCGTTCGAAACTTTAAATGAAACGCAGTTCCATACTGTAAGTTAGCAATTAATAATTACTTCTCACTCAGTTGGTCAGTCACTCTTGCCCCTCTGCAAACCTTAATAGGACAGAGAGAGAAAAAAACACATTCATAAATTAAAAGAAAAGAAAAGAAAAAACTAGCTACCCATTTCATCTCGTTGTATGCAATAATTTGTAATATATATAATATAAAAAATTAAAAGGAAGAAAAAAAAGAAAGAAACTAGAAGGATCAATATCATCGTAGACACGGAGATGCCGTGTGTATTGAAAGCCCACCATCTTTATAATTTTATTCAAAAACAGACAAGCTTGCAGGCATTTTGCAGATAGTACTCGTCGTCATAGCCATTGTCATTTATTTGCAATTCATCTCTTTCTCTTACACATTAGTAATTATTATTCACGTAGATGTATGTAATATATGCTTACTTTGTCGTGATATGAATGCTGTAACAAAAGCATAGATAGCTAGGCATCGAATTTGATCATCAAATTCTTCGGCAAAGTGAGCATGCATGATATTTTGTAGCCATGCAATAACATGTGAATGCTATATTTCAATAGAAAACACTCATGATTTCTCTATTATTTTGTGAGCGTACTAGTACATTTTTGTCATTAATGATTTTCATGAAAGTTGTTACATCGATTCATATTTGTACATTGTCCGTGCAATGGATTTCAGATTCCCAACTTGGAAAGGGAAATTTAATTTGATTTTTTTGGATAAAATGCTTATCCAATTTTTACCTCATTTTTTTTACGGATCTTTCGTTACATATATATTTATATATATATAAATTCAATTTTTTTTATAATTATATTAAATTTTTATTGTTTGTTTAATTATCAATCACATCTCTATATTTGCTTAAGTAAAACTTAGATGAGCACATAATTCAAATCTATTTACAGAACAAAAGAAAATTAAAAATTAAAAATTTTACTAAAAGACATTTGTAATGTGTTAAATTAATCTTTGTAAATTGTAAAGTTAACAAATAGGTCCACTAGTTTATCATCTACTCAAATTTGGGTTTGTCATCTACCTTGATGTAAGCAAGTAATACTGCTATTTTGAAGACTTATTTATTTTGCAAATTCAAAAATTGAATTGGATAATTTCTTTTAAGGTAGACTAGATGTATTTCAGATTTTTTATTTTTTATTTTTTTGAGAAAACCTTTAGTTTGAATGATATGTGGTTATATACAAAATTATTAGAAAGCCTTTTTCAGAAGAAGCTTTCTCCTTTTCAAAACGTCTAGTTTCTTCCTAGACTGATCAAAAGCATTTTCATTTTAAAATAGTTTTTACCTATTGCTTTAAGAAATAAACGCAAAAGCTTTTTTTGTTGTTCCAAAACATTTCTTCCTTCACAAGAATCAATATAACACTTTAAAACCCACCATAATAAAGACTAAAAGTACAATACTTTTCTCTTTGCTCAAAAACAAAAATTTGATAAAATTTATACCAGAAACGACAACCCTCTAATTGATAGAATAAACAAAAAGATATGGAAAGTCTCTGCTTTTGATACTGAGATTTACTGCACAACGTTCTTCACTTTTGGCTTAATTTTCTGCTGCAGCTGCTCTGCTGAGATAACGAACATACATAACTGTTTCTCCGATCATTAAAACTTTAACTATGGCATTCATTAACACCGGAATCAATCAAATCGAAGCTCCAACTTTCATATCTTGTTTCCTTTTTCCGACTACTGGATAATAAAGATCGTATTCTGGCTAACAAGTCAAAAATTTCTTTGAAGCAATGATTGACCAATTAATCTGCATAGTTAAATAGTTGACATAACTGGAATATCGTACCTTAGTTAATCATTTTATTTGTACAGTGTGAGCTTGAGATATATGCATGGTTACAAATTGTAATAATGTTTCTAGCTTCTTGTTTCTTGTCTTTGCATGCCAGAGATCCATAAATAAACGTGATGGTTCAAGTATGCAAGTATCTATATCTATATCTATCTATCTATAGAGATAGATAGATTGATAGATAGATATGCTTAAATCTATTTGTATTTCCTTCTTTCATATAGATAAACTATATACCGTGATCACCTAAATTTTGATGTAAATTTTTTGTGAAATAAATATATATTTGTGATTGGTATTGAACAGACATTTCATAATCAAGATATGCCATGCTAGCTAAAAACTTGTTATATGTTCAACTCCCATTTATAAGTATCATTAAAAAAAATACACTAAAAATTATGGGTTCAATAATTTGTAAGTACGATTAAAAAATAATTAGTATTATTATATAAGTTTTAATTGATTGTAATATTGTAAAGGTGATAGAAGAAGTTATGAATTAATAACCACTTACATTAGAAATTCAGGTTTCGTTTAACTTTAAAAGCAGGAATAGTAGATAAGTGGTAAACACTAAAGTTTAATGAGTGAAAAAAATAATTAATTCCCACTAAGAGGGAAATAAATAGAAATTATACATTAATATTTTGTTGATGAACATGTGATCCTATTGATAACGTCAATCTAAAGTTTGGGCGGCTGGATGAAATCTGTAGCCCATATGTATGGATGGCTGGATGTACGATGGATGGATGTATATAAAGCTACAAACAATGTGCAGAAATTTGACAGCTGCACGCATTGAAATTGAAGAAACCCCCAGTAAATTTAAACCTAACGACTACAATAGAAATTCATCATTGATTAATAACAAAGTTAAATTAAAACATGCTTCCCGTAATGTCTTACCCTCAAATAGCATTGGAATCGTATTTTTTTATATAAGAATGTGAATATTTAATAGTATCTTTTATTTTAATATGGTTCGAATTCTACCTTTTATATAACAATTTCTATATTTAACGGTAATATATATATAATTGCAAATGCATTCTTTATATAAAAGTTTGAATATTTTTCTACGGCCATCTCAGCTTAGCTATGCATTAAAAGGATGTTTTTTCTTTCAGGATTAAGTGTAAATTACGGAATCAGCCCTTTCAATGCCTATTGCACGTGAACAAGCTTTTTTTCCCCTCAAAAACCTGAAATTTTTCGTTTTGAAATCAAGCCTTAATTTTCCTTCATAGAGAGAGGAGTTTGACATGGGAAAGAGGAGTTGGTAGCAAATAAATTAACATCTGACAATTATGTGGTACATCAAATAGTATCGGAACTTCAACTTGAAAAGAGTTTTCTTGTTGCATGCAAATGAAGTTTGAATAAAAATAAATTGACAAAGCAAAACAAAAATACACAAGATCATACCTTTGTTTTTACGACATAGATAGTACCTTGCTGTTCTTATAAAAAACACTGATAGAAATTGCACACGAAAACATAATTTAAATGTATTTTTGTGATTGAGGTGGTACATATAAGGAGGATGTGTTGGATATAATTCAGACTTATTGGTTTATATATGCTAAAATTTATATATTATAGATTATCATAATTTAGTTACTCCCAATTAAGTAATCTATTATTGTTTAAGTAATATAGTCTATCTAATTAAGTATAAATTTTAATATGTATAGAGACTGAGCTTTATTTTTATCCTATAATGTATCCAATAATTTAAGATTTCTTATATTTCTTATGGTTATAGTCCCAGAGCTAATGTAAAAGGACACTTGCTATTATTTCATTAATAAAAAAGATAAGTTGACTCAATATTCAGTCTTAAAAGATTTATAGTAAATTTCTATAATTTAGAACTGCGATATGGATTCAAATATGCTACTATAATTACAGGTATAGATACACTTTTATAATTATAGTTTTAATCTCAATGATACGGCATGAGAAATTTGTTATACTAGTATGAGATTCAAATTTTGCTCACATAATTATATTTATGTGCTATTAATATTGGTAAACAAGTAGTAGACATTAACCCAATATTGTGAACTTAATTAATTATAAAGTAATTAAAAACTTTGAGGCAAGTGGGAATATCATGCAGGCATCACATTAAATTCCAAGATCTTCTAGACCAGCTAAATAAATAACAATCAATTAATTAAGATTCAATAAATTCAATGTAATTCCCTACCATATGCAACAATCTCAGTATCAATATCAAATCAATTATTCTTTCGCACAAAAACTTTTTCCAATTTTATATAATATTATAGCTCACTTCTATGCACTGGTGCGGTTCTCTCTCTAAATCGAGTGACGGCTCTCATTTCCTTCCAATTTTTTGAGTTTCTAATTGCTACAGTCTGTCACTGGATTTTCATTTTCCCGGAATTTTGTGCTTGGCTTTTGCTTTCCCTTATATAATATTATAGCTCACTTCTTACGGTTAAACCTCTCGCTAAATTTCCATTTCAAAAGAGAGTGTTTGATGGTGATAGTTTAGTCCCTGTCATATCAGCTCTCTCTTATTTACTCCTTTTGGTATCCTTTTCTTGATCTTGACAACCTCACTCTCTCTAACCTAAGCATTTTCCGGCGAAAAAGTGTTGTTTGGACAAGAATAGGAAATGAGTGAAAGTAATTTGTCTGATTTTTTTGATACTGAGTCTGGAGAAACCAACTTGGCAGAAGATGACCTCTTATCTATTTTTGAGAGTTTAGAGTGTGTAACCGATTTCACTCCTGTAACAGCGTTGGATGAAACAGCTGTTGAAGAAAGGACAACGACAAGGTCAGTGTCTCAGAAATCTACTTCTTCCAGTTTTCAGCAAGAATCTGAGACTGAACTTGAAACTTCACCGAAAAGCAAGAGACAGAAGATTTCTGTAGCTTCCGTTATATCCTCCGATGAAGCTGCAAACACAAATGGACAGCAAAGATTGTCTCATATTACAGTGGAACGCAACCGGAGAAAGCAAATGAACGAGCACTTGTCTGTTTTACGCTCACTTATGCCTTGCTTCTATGTCAAAAGAGTAAGTACTTTTCATCATCTCTTGAAAGTGCTTCTGCAAAAGCTGTCTTTATTTTTTTATTTTTCTCATTTGGGTTATTGTATTTTGCATCGGTTAAGGGAGATCAAGCATCAATTATCGGAGGAGTTGTGGATTACATCAATGAGTTGCAGCAAATCCTACAATCACTTGAAGCAAAGAAGCAAAGAAAAGTTTACAGCGAAGTTTTAAGCCCTCGGATAGTTTCAAGTCCAAGACCTTCACAACTTAGCCCTAGAAAAACACCATTAAGCCCTAGAATTAACCTACCAATAAGCCCAAGAACTCCACAACCAGGCAGCCCTTACAGGCCTAGATTGCAGCTGCAAGGTTACCTCCCTCCAACAAAAGCTGTTACTAATAATTCAGTTGTACCGTCTCCTTGTTCTTCATCGACTTTCCCCATTGACAGCATTAACGAGCTTGTCGCTAATTCAAAATCTGCCATAGCTGACGTGGAGGTGAAGTTTTCCGGGGCTAACGTTCTTCTGAAGACTATTTCTCCACGAATTCCGGGCCAAGCTGTGAAAATTATATCCGCTCTCGAAGACCTCGCTCTTGAGATTCTCCATGTGAGCATTAGCACTGTCGACGAAACCATGATTAATTCATTCACCATTAAGGTAATTATTAATTCTCTAGCTTAATTACACCTTTAATTTCGTTAAATTTCTCTCTTGTATTACAAAATTTGCTGAGAACAATTTATATTTATTAAACCTGGCTATGTTTACAGTTGGATCATTCAGGATGTACACCTGGAGATATAATCAGAATTCGTGGTCTATATTTTGTTTTTAAGAAGAAAGAGAAAATGTTTCCTTAACTTGTTTTTTCTGCTTTTATTGTTCAACATTGATACGTCTTTTCTTTTGTGACCTATGAACATTTTTTACTTTTTTGTTTTCTTTTGTGAGTATCTCTTCAATTTCAACCCTTTTTTTTTTTTTTTTTTTCTGAAAAGACATAGCGGCCGGTAATACTCACAATGGGTAGCATAGACAATCTTTGCTCAAATCTTCAGATGTGGATATGTCAATAAGAATTTGTTATTTTTAAATTGTAATATCATAAAATGAACTATACATTATAGAATTGGTTAAATATACAAATATTTATGTGGCAGAATTTCATGAAACAAAAATTAATTCACAAGGTAGTAATACTCAAAAAGGAAAAATTACTCCATTGTAAAAGTACCATCAATTATTAACAATTTGCAGCAGTAATTAATTTCACTCTCAAGTGAAAATCTTGTTCTTGCCGTGGCATTGACTTTAAACTTAATTGCATTGCTCTTGAAAACCACGAATGCGACATTCATTTCTGAAAACAATGGCGTTTGCCCCCGCTGTTTTCGCTGAGTTGCAATTAACTTTATTTATTGTGTTGTGGAAAGTAATAGTCTCTTTTATTTTGTTTCTTCAACAGATTGGAATTGAATGCCAACTTAGCGCTGAAGAATTGGCTCAACAGATCCATCAAACATTCTGCTAAGATTTTTACTCTGATGGTGTAGTTTCAGTATATCAAGTTCCAAACCCTAACAAATATTACATATCTCTAAATTATGTTGCAAAAATCAGAGAAATTTGGCAGGGTTTTGTTTTTACCAAGATTTCTATTGACATATGATCATATAGTTGCATGTAGAAGTATAAAGTCATGACTTATGTTAACTAGCTATAGTTGTGCATTAATTCTCACAATTTAGTTTCATGCATGTATCATGAACATTAGATAATTATTTCATTTCCTAAGGTTGATTTATTATCTTCGAAATATATTGGCAAATTATACTTATATGACCATCTTTTTCAGATATTTGATTATATATAGTTGAGATTTGTATTTCTTGTTCAGTGAACTGATTGAGCTGATAATTACTATCATATTTAACAACAATTTCTTTGGTACATTATGAGCAAACATATTCAAAGTGAAGCACCAAATTTGAGACTTTTTTATTTTTATTTTTACTTTTTACTTTATCATCTCAATTGATGTGAAATGGATTCCACCCTAATGTCTTTTAATTCGACAGTATAAAATCTAGCTAAACAATTAAGCTATTCTCTTGTGGATTGAAGAATTTTATAAAAGAAAGAAATTTTGTAATTTCACTCATGTGTCAAAGTGTTTTACAAGTTTATGCTTAAAGAGGATAATAAGACTAAAAATGACAATAAAATTATACAAAAGGAAAAACATTCATGTTTTAAAGAGTTTTCAAACCTTTAAAATAACAAAAATTTTAAATTACGTAAATGGGAGATTCACTTGCTGTAACTTTCACATTTAAAGAGAGCAAAATTATGAAATCTGCTTAATTAAATAACTAATAATTATCTTGTCCTTTTGGACCTTAATTGGATGGATCGGCTCTGCCCGTGCCTCTCTAGGATGATCTTTCAGTGAATTGTTTTTCTTTAATTAATTTTCAAAAATACATGTAGCAAAATTTTAATAAAAAACGATTCAATGCATTAGGAATATTAAGATTTTCTTCTATCTCCTTATGATATAACCATATGACAATTTTAATTTTGCAAATTAAATAGTTAAACAATATTATATGTCCTAAAGTTTAATTAAAATTTTTCTTTTAAATTATGCTAGACTGATCAAGTGAATAATAACATTTCATGTTTTAAATAAAATTTGGGTTATGGTAGAAACATTAATCTTAAACAATCTTTAAAAAAAATTAACTAATCAATTGTTAGTAGTTTATGTACTCAATAAAATCTAAAGAAACACCACCATGGGGTAAAATTTAATTGGTCGGAATTTGCGAGAAGACAGCTATCAATACCGTTGCTTCATAAACGGGTCGGATTATGCATTTGGGATTAAAACCATACATATGCAAGTCCTTAAAGTTACAATATATAGGATATAGTAAGAATCTTCGTTGTTTTCTATCCCTTCCCCGTATCAAATTCAAAGCATTTCGTAGGTAAATAAGTGTTGCTTACGACTGCATAGGCAGATCATCACCTTAAAGAAGAAGACACTAGTAACTACATCAATGGAGTAGAAGTAGGCCCAATGATTCAAAGAGTAAGCGACATTAATGGATTTCACTATTTCCAAACAGAGTAGTCAACTCAATAGTCAAAAGATTCTGCCGCTAACTAAACATGAAGGAGCTGTAAAAAGGTAAAAATCAATTCATTCATTCATTTATTCATGTGGTATCATAGTCATAGTATTCTCGATGGGGATAATTACAAATCAATATATATGTTTAACATTGAGATCTTATTAATACTTGAATATGCCCAACCACACGCATGTTAGGCACCAGAGAAGATGAGGAGCACAGGAACAGATACATTTTCCAAAAGGACCTATAATTTTGAAGGGAATAATTGAGGGTGAAGAGGGAAAGAAATATAAGTTGAAGTTTGGAAAAATCTGAAAGGGATCAAATTGTGGGTAATGGTCCCTCATAATCTTAGACAGTATAATGTCGAAAAGTGATATGAACGCTTTCTTAAGGAGAGACGTTGGACCACTGAAACAAATTTGTATTTTGGGGAGTAGGATTCGGAGGATGATTACTATTTCTTTTAATTAATTTGAAGCTTGAATGAATGAATGAACGAACTAGAATGTCGTGTGACTGGCAGCATAGCATTCAATAAGGTTGTGCGTAGTAATTAAAATAGTAATGGGAAGGACAATTTGTCTAAACACCTGACCCAAGTGGGTTTGTGGGCCATCAAGACCCAATAGTCCAGAGCTTTATTGGCCCTTAAAGGGGTTTGGATCTGTGGCCTGTTAACTTGACCTGTTCACACTGCCAGAAAAATTCCAGGAGATCATATTCATATATTATAAAGAAAGTATTTGATTTTGAATTAGATTGCCTTATTGGCAAGGCAACAATTCATGACATTTACATAACATTAGATTGTATATTAATAAGATTTCCTATAGGATCAAAAGAAATTGAACTTCCTGTACTATAGAAAAACAAATTATTTAGACGCAAAGCTTAAGAAAACAATTGTTATACAAACACAATCTTAATTAGCTAATACTCAGTATGACTTAGCAAGGTTCAATTGGAAAACAAGCTTAATTCTTTCTATGCTAAGCTATTGCTGTCGAGGCTCAGTTGAAGAATATACCCTTGCGAATATACTTCATTTTGTAATTACTTCTCAAAGTGCAGAAAAAATCCTAAATTGTTGCTGTCGAATACGAAGTTTTGATCATATTCGACATTACCAAACTGGTAATCCACGCCAACAGTTGGAGAGTTGGTGGATGAAGTAGCAGCTGGGGTTATCTCATTGAGTTCTGACGACTCAGGATTTTGAAAGTTTTGGTTCCCTTGAAAGTTGCTATTGATCCCACTTGGAGATGCAGAGAAATAACTTGATGTCCCAGAAGCTCCAGGAGATACGAAACTAGAAGGCGAAAAGTTTCCTGCTAAACTGTTGTTGTTAGTCGCCATTGAAGGCGAAAACACCTGGTTTTCAGCCTTCATGTTCAACGTGGAAGGGAAGTTAAATGAAGGAAATGATTGTTGCAAATCTTGTGTTTCAACTCTAAGGCTTTGTCTGAGATTCAAGAGTGCTTCTGGCTGTTGCTGGTTTAGCTGTGGTTGGTAATATTGCGGCTGTTGTTGGGGCTCTTGGGTGTCGTTATTTGCCTCTTGATTTTCAAGTTGTGCTGAGGGAAGAAAAATATTTCCTCTAGCAGCTTGAGCACAAGTGTGATTTCCGCGGTAGGTTATTTCGAAAATTTGCGGATCATCATCGGATCTTTGCACTTGTTTTGTTGCCAGGCAACCTTGGACATTTCGATGAGTACATCTGTAGTAGGCCCTGGAATGAAGAAAAGCAAAGAAATTATCTGATTTCCTTCCAAATTTGCCCTCATCGAGATGCTGTTTCATGAGGAGATGTGGCTAATTTATGCACCACTGGTTCAATGCATTTTGGTGTCTCATGATTGAGACTTTGCGATTTGGTTTCTCACCACTTTTGGAGCCGAAAAGAATAAAGCAAATAGGAAAATATGGTGCCGTATTACCCAAAACTAAAGGGCAATATTCAATTTCACATTCTTATGATTTGTCAACAATCTTCTCATAATGTTGATCACTTTTATGATAATTGATTTCCTATATTTATACTTTTATTCTTGTTAATTTGTGCTAATTTATTAGTGTAATGTTTAGTATGTAGAGAAGTTTTATCATACCGAACAATTTGCTCGGAATACGACACTAAAATACCCCCTACAATGCTAAGCATTATGAATATAACTATTATATATTTATTTCTATATAGATAGATAGATGGATAGATGGATAGATATATAGAGAGAGATTATAAGGTCGCATGTATGAAAATTTACAGGAGTTAAAATTTTAATAAATATGAAAGTTAAAAATTTTTTGACGTAGGAGTTGAAATTCCAATTTTAAAATACTTTTGATACAATAACTAAATCCTATCTGAAAAACAGTTAAACCAAATTCGCCAGGAAGTGAAATCTTATATAAGGTTTGGTTTGAATGGAAAAACTATATATCTTATGAGAAATGTCGATTTTTTTATATGACATCACATTATTACTAAGGGTATCTGCTGCAAATTCAGTCCCATCTATATTGAGTATGTTTCTATGAGCCATGAAACAAGAATTAATATATTATATTGCTTAATAAAAAAGAAAACCTTTAAAATTTAGTTCTTTTTTTCTTTCTTTCTTTTTTTTTTTTCTAGATTCACACATCCTAATTCTCACTCACCCAAACACAAGATAAAGAGAGAAGAATATTTAATAGAGGAAAAGAGCCTACCACAATTCAAACCCTGATGATCTACAAACTGTAGTAATAATGTGATGATTAAACCTAATTCATTAAATAGTGAAACTTAACTAAAGTTTTTAATTTGTAGACAATATATACAATATATATCTTACGACCACTGCTAATTGTCATATTATGCAATTACATCCTATTAGAATGGCTGCATCAAATTGGGTCACAAGTAAGCTAAATCATTATAATGCTTTGAGTACAGGTATATATGACATAAATAATTATGAACAGTTTATAGCTAATGATAAGATCTAATCACTTTCTAGTCCAGGACATAATCAAAAACAAATATATTTTTTTTTTTTTCAGGTGAATGATAATTATGAAGTCATTCTCAAAAGCTGTTGCAGTGGTGCATCTGTTATTGCTAAAATAATTATAAAAATATACATTACTAAATATTACCTGGTATACTTGGCGCCAAGAATGTCTTTCTGTCCAAATTTTCTCCAGCTAAATCCATCATCAAGAGTCGCCTCCAATCCTGTCCCCGGATTAATTCTCACTCGATGCATCCATCTTGGAAACGTATTTCTGCGACATATATAACAAATATTTCAAAAACGAAAACGAAAAATATGAATACTGTTCAAGTTTCATCAACTCTCTACCTCTTCCTTGAGCTGTCTTTGTGCTCCTGATCTTTGGCAGCACGATCAGAGTCTTCACTCCTGGGACTTCCGCTTAACGATGGCGGGCATTCGATTGTGAGTCCCGTAAGCTGCTGTTCTCCTGCTGCTGATGAGCTTCCAAGACTGAGCATTGAAATTGCTTTTTCGTATGAAGATATGATTTTCTGAATCAACATTCCTCGTGTTTGGTCATAAGAGGAAGACGGCACGTTGAGATGAATTTGCAGCTGCTTAGCTAATTCCCACCCTTGTTTTAGCTCAGCCGTCAAGTTATTCTGCCCGCATTCTCCCATGTTGTCCATTCAGAACTGCAAAGAAAGAAAATGTTTATTAATTACTCGTTGAACATTTATACTGCTGGCAGCAGAACTTAAGTTGCTTCTATATTCAATTTCTGTTATCAGTAAAACCCTAGGTGCTGAAGCATGGGTTTTCTGAGGCTTACTGAGAAGAGAAAACTCTTAAATAAAGGAGAATAAGGAGACGACGAAGGATGGAGAAAATGGATTTGGGTTTTGGGGGATTTAACTAGAATGCATTTGTTTTGAATGAAAAAAAGAGAGGGGAGGGTGATAAGAAGCTTGACTGAGAAAAAGGTTAGTGGGATTTTCTTCGTAAGACCGGTCTATGGTCATAGGAATATAATATGATTCAAAAGAGAGGCAAAATTCCATTATGACCAATTCTTCTTTTTTCCCTTCTGGCTTATAAACATATTTACAATAAACATATAGATATTACCATATTTGCAATAAACATATAGATAATAGTGTCACTCCACTAATTTTACCATATGATTTCTCCATTCTAATCTGTATATAACCATAGAAAAATAATGCTTTCTTGTGATAACGATATTAATTTCTTATAATAAAATATTAAATAAAATATATAATACAAAAATATAATTGGGTGTGCGATGTTATTTACATTATGTTGAGTGACACTATGATATGATATTATCTTATTAATTTATAATTTTAACTTTATTTATAATAAAATTTTGCATAATTACGTTATGTGTAATTATGATTTATAACATAAGAGACTATTATTCATTTTTAAGTTTTAACAATATGAATTAAAACTTATAATATTTTTAACATTTGATTAGGTTTGAGCTTGATTTGGTAAAATTTCAACTTTTGCTAAACTAAGGAAAATCAGACCAAACCTAATTAAACTAAGACGAACCAAATATTTTAATTTAAACCTAAAATTAAACCAATTCAAATATGTAGTATATATTTCTTAAAAGAAAAATTACAATTTCATTTTTTAAATTTAAAATTAAAATAGTATAGATTTTCAATAAGAAATTAACAATAATTTAAAAATAAAAAAGTAAAGGTAAAAAATTTGAAAAGTAAAATGTGCAAAGTTTATCGAATTAAATTGGACTAACAAATATGGTTTAATTTTTTATTCTCTATTTTATCTAACCATATATTTGATTATCACACATTTTATAAATTGACGTGTCAGTATTATATAATTATCATATATATTTTATACGTTTACAAAAATTAAAAAAAAAATTATGGAAATAAAAAAATAAAATATATAATATTATTATATTAGTTCATATAAATATAATTATGTCACTAAGATTATTGTAATTTTAAAAAATGTAGTAAAATGTTATATATTTTTTTATGTATAAATCTTGAGCATAAAATTATTACCAAATTATTTTATTCGAAATTTGGGATTTTCTTTTTATTTTAAAGTGATATGTCTTCGTTTCCAAACTAATCATCTAGGTGATTCATAATCTCAAAACATAGAAAAAAAAATATATAGAATGAGAAAATGTAATCTTATAATTAAGTTGGAAAAAGAAAGTCAAACACCAAGCAAATAACCAAGAATTTTCAAACCTCTTTCCGCGTGGTTCCTCCTCTTTTAGTCCCAATAGAGAGGGGCAATGGAGAATTAATTAATGATCAAAGATGATGTCATAAATCTATGGGCATAATTTTCCAATCTCTTAGTTTATGTTTACAAAGTCTCGTTGTTTTTTGATTTGCATCAACTTTTTATTTTATACGGGGGGAAAGTAGAATATATAATTCCCATTTGAATTAATGAAATTAAAAACTTAGGTGAATTAATTTATTTATATTTTAATTTGCACGTGAAAAACAGACAACTCTACTTACATGCACAAACTTTATTGATGTTATATTAGTGTATATAATACGGTTTCTAGACTCTTATTAATTCAATGTTTCAAAACTTGGTTTATGGGATTCAAATGGGTCAATCTATTTAACTGGTAATCGATTAAATGACATGCGTGATTCATGAAACTTGAAAATAAAGAATATTTTTAAAAATCTCTATTCCTTTAAGTTTAAGAATGTATCAGTTTGACAGATAATTTAGAAAAAAGATTAGAATATTTTATTGTATATTCAATAATATTTTAATTTTTATTCTATTACTTTTTATTTATTTCATCTTAAACTCATTTTTTTATTTTATCCCATATTTTATTATTATATTAAAATTATAATAACAAATACTACATTCTCATCATATACCCAACATTTATATTAAATTAAGATGATAAAATAACATATTTTCATAGTTAATATATGAATTTTATTATTTTATAAAAGAATAGTTTATTATATAATTATTTGCACTTTATTTTTATTACTTGAATTTTATTTTATTTTTTAAATATTTTTGATAAACTCTCATTTTATCATTCTTAATAAATTTGTTAATAATAAAATGTGTATTGTTATTTTTTACTTTTTAAATTTATTTTTTTCAAATACATCATATAATTCGATAATATTATTTGGACACTAGTTTATCAAACTTCTAATCTCTTTTTTATTTTAATAATTTTATAAAATATAAATTTTAATGGGTATGTCACATATTTTTTAGTGGTGAGTTTATTTTTATATGTTAGAGATACACATAACAAGTTCCTAAATTATATTTTGATTAAAAACATCAGTCTGTTTAATTTTTTTTTCTTTTTAAATTTTAGGATTATTATTATTATAGTTAAATTGAGCTAAAAGACTATTTAAGTAACTAAGAATAATATTTGTTACTAAATAGAATTTCATCGGAGATTTCTCAATTTTTTTACAAGGATTCTCTTAGGTTAATATTTTTTTAAATCTCAAGGGAGGTACATAAAAATATTTTACGACTCAAAAAACATCTGAAAATAAAAGCTACTATTAATTTATGCAAATACTCTTGATGATAATGATCAATTGACATTTTTTACTAACGGTAAGGGAGGTTTCTGATTGTTTCTCCAAACTTTCTCTTAAACTGATACAGTCCCAGATCTTAGAGAAATTTCTGAAAATAGAATTTAATTTGCACACGAGCAATAGACAACTTTTTCGTTACATACTTGCACAAACTTTATTAATGTCATGTTCATGCATTTAATACAGTTTTAAGAATCTTATTAATTAATTCAATATTTCAAAACTTTGTTCATTGGATTCAAATGGGTCATTCGATTTAACTGGTAATCGATTACATGACATGCAAGATTCATGAAACTTGAAAATAATAATATAATATTTTTCAAACATTTTTCTGTTTATTCAATTTGTTATAGCATAAATTTGATTAGATGCATGAACATAAAATAAAATAATACATGATTCAAAGTCTAATGTCTTTATAAAAATTGTAAATTTGATGGAGCTCGCATGAATTGTTAATGTTAATGGTAGATTATTTTTGAATGAATCAGAAGCTTATTAGGTGAGATGTTATTTTTAATATTTGATCTAAAGTTGAGATAAAATAATGGTTCTTATAAGAAAACAAGTCAATAATAATAAAGTAAAAATTTTGTTTTTCACCCAAAAGTTACTAAGAGACACTAAAAGATAAGAGTATAACAAATAATTTATAAAATATAAAATAATTTCTAACATATTATAATATGACACAAGACAGTCATATATTAGGAAATAAGGTAAAATAAGTTAAACCTTAAATGTTACATGGGATCACAAGTTTACTTTAAATAAATAATAAAATAATTTTATAAAAGAAAGATATTATGACAACTTAGATTAGTAGAATTCAAGCATGCCTATAATATATAAACATAATTTTTCTCTAAACAAAGGTAAGGAAAATTATCATTTTCACTTTATCTTTCATTTTTTGAACTAAAATTTTTTTCTTTATTTTTTTAAAGAGAGAATATTTTAAGAATCAAAAATATTTTCTAACTTAAGCATCAAAATGAGCTTGTCGAAAACGTTTTGTCCTCCTCTTTAACTTTGAACTTCGGCTGTAATTTAAAATGATAAATGTTAACTTCTAGTCACTATTACCTGAGGTCAAGAAAAGTGTTTTATTCGAACTTGTAAAAAATATTTTTATAGTACAAGAATACTATTCTTTCAGTTATTCATCATGATCGTTGATCATATTTTCCATATTTGTAAACAGTATTCTTCAAGTTTGTCTCCTCTAAACCATTCAACCTTTTGGGAATAATACTCTCCTCAAGTCCAAAATGGTCGTCTCAAATTTTTTATTACAATTTTGTTAATTATTAATTATTTTGAGTGACTTGTGTAAAAGTATATTATTGAATCTAGACTTTATTTGGCGGTTTCCATGACATGAAAAACACCCACCTGTAAGATATTTTCTCGGATCAACACAATTTGTTTACAAGCTATTTAAATAAAAATAAAAATAAAAAAATGATGAAAAAAAGAGTGATTAGATTATGTTTTAAGTTTTAACCATTAATTAAGGAGAATAAATAAAAGGGATGATGACAAAATATGTTTATACAAAAATTTGCATGCTGTTTAGCTTTAATCTTTTAATTAATTATTCTATTTTTATAAGAAAAAAGTATAAATTTTGTATTTAAAATTAATAGTTTTAGCAACTAAGCCAATATTAAGTTCTATATATTTTCTAATGTGTAATATATTTTTAAATTACATTAAAATTAATTGCAACTAATTCTCCAATTATACTTGATATTTGTTTATCATTGTTAGTAAAGGTTTTAAAATTTTGATGATTCTAAGTTTCTAAACAAACTTGTTTTCAAAAATATTAAGATAAAAGGAAACTAGTAATCGGTGGGCTTATATATATATATATATATATATATATATATATATATATATATATATATCACTTTTTAAATATTTTAAAGAATAATAAATATATATATCGATTATACGTATTTATTTCGGTATTTTAAGTTATCATGAGGTCGCTAGCCCTCTCTCGATAATATTTTATCTCCTTTTACTTTATGGGAACTCTTAGAAAATTAGGTGGATCGTGAAGATTCACCGTGACTCAGCTATAAGTTAATGTGGAATTGTTCGACTTCGAACGCTTCAATCTCGAATATTTAGATACCCATCAATTATGATTAGTGTCTAGCTATGCGCTATAGTCCCTAAGTCACAATAAAGAAGTATCTTCATTAAATCTTCAATTCTTGCACATAACGTATGAGTAATATCCCTCCGTTGTCATATCTTGATCGAGTAAAGGTTTATGGAAATGTCAAAACCCTAATCTTAATGTCTATACAAATCGTCGATCATATGTCATAATTGCTAAGGCCATAGACTTAAAATTTAGACATTATATCGACATTTGTTTAGAAACTCAACTCGAATAGAGTCAACGAAAACTCTCAGTCCATAGTATCGAGTTAATAGATCCCATCTTAACTGTCAACCGAACACCTATATAAACAAAACATACCCAAACCAGCTTATTATACAAAGTGTGCTTAGCCCTACATGTATACACTATATGAAATATACTCATCCATATAGAGTCCGATTCTAGATGTCTCAGATCAAAGGATTATTTCGCACACTATTGCAATCTATTGACAAATCATTGACTACATGCATACCATGTGATTTTCAATATATGTAACCCAGTTCGATAAATAGTTTACAAACTATAAATCCATACTAATGCACTTCTAACAATAACTATTTTATCAACCTATATATATCATCATATGATATCATTAGGTGACAACTAGTATGCTTACTATGTGATATAGTTGCTCAATCTATATCACGTATCTAAGGAACAATTTGATAATTTCATTTAACAATTAAACGAAAATATCTGGACAATTCACATACATTCTTTATATATGAGCATGCCAATATAAAGGAAATAGCTAATGTATGCGAATAAAGACCAATTCTTTCATTAATAGTCTAATATTTATATAAGATCACTAGCCCTAAAACCGATAACACGAATGGTTTCTAGGACATACACTGACAATCTCCCATTTACACTAGAGTCATTCGCTGTGATATCATATACCCATCTTCTCAAGATGCAAGTCCAGCTGTTTCATTGTTATCACTCTAGTCAGTAGGTTAGTAACAAATTACTAATCATATTTTTTATTTTAATGTCTTTAAAGCTCTAACAAGTTTTCCCAAAAAGCGATACTTGCGTAGAATATTCTTAGACTTTTTGTGTGCTTTAAATTTCTTAACCTGTGTAATAGTTTCTGTATTATCATATAACAGAGTTATCGAATAACTCATATTAGGAATAACACTAAGTTTAGATATAAACTTTCGCATCCATACAGCCTATTTTTCGGCTTCAGAAGCAGCAATATATTCAGCTTCTTTACTAAAATTTACTGGGTAGTTTGCTTAGAACATTTCTAGCTCACAACCCTTTTATTATATATAGAAACAAAATTAGATGTAGACTTTTAGCATCCATGTCAGGCTAGAAATCAGAGTCTGAGTATTTCTGTATACTCAATTTCTGAGATCCATAGACAAGATCAGATCCTTAGTGCTTCATAAGTACTTGAGAATTGTTTTAATGGTTGACTAATGTTTTTCTCAGGATTGACTTAATAACTGCTTGTAACACTTACAGCATACATAATATCAGGTCATGTACATAGCATTGCATACATCAAGCTACCTATAGCCAAAACATAAGGTATACTGCGCATTCACTATGCCACTTTATTAGTCTTTGGACCCATATCTTTTGTAAGATTAAGACCGCGATTGAAGGGCAGTAGACCTCTCTTAGAGTTCTCTATACTGAAATTTTTCAGTATCATCTCTATGTACATCCTTTGGGATAATCCTATTACTCTTTTCGCTCTATCTCTACAG
>JAWDEX010000023.1:5133046-5150927 GCA_035221805.1 Trichilia hirta
CTTAAATTTTTTTTTTTTTTTTTTTTTTTCTGAAAAAGACATAGCAGCTGGTAATAGCATAGAAAATCTTTGCTCAAATCTTCAGATGTGCATGTGTCAGCAAGAATTTTTTTTTTTTTTTCAATTGTAATATCATAAAATCAACTACATATTATAAAAGGATTTTGTTTACAGTTTTTTTAGAACATTTATCAAAATGTTTATATTTATTATTTATAGTAATTTTTTATATTTATGTAATAATTAATGATAAATTTTAACGCATTAAAAATATAACTTATCAAAAATATAAAAATCTTAACCAATGCTTTAATTAGAGCCGTTAGCAAAACATTATAGAATATGCCCATTATACGAATATACATGCTGATAGAATTAGATGCCACAAATTTAATCCACAAGGTAGTAATACTCGAAAAGGAAAAGCTACTTCATCGTAAAAGCATGACCAATCATTAATAATTTGCAGAAGTAATTAATATCACTCTCAAGTGAAAATCTTGAGCTTGCTGTAGCACTGATTTTTAGACTTAATTGCATTTCTCTTGAAAACCACGAATTCGACAGACAATTCTGAAAACAAGGGCATTTGCCCCTACTGTTTTCTCTGAGTTGTAATTAATTTTACGTATATTATGTGTTGAAAAGTAACGTTTCTTTTTATTGTGTTCCATTGACAGATTGGAATTGAATGTCAACTTAGCGCTGAAGAATTGGCTCAACAGGTCCAGCAAACATTCTGCTAAGTTTTCTACTACTGATAGTATAGTTTCCGTATATCAAGTCCCAAACCCTGACAAATATTACCTTTCTCTAAATTATGTTGCACAAATAAGATAAGAGAAATATGGTAGGGTTTTGCTTTTACCAACATGTCTATTGACATAGGATCATATAGTTGCATGTAGAAGTATAAAGTCGTGACTTATGTTAACAAGTTAGCTAGCAAGTGTAACATTTGTAATTTTGTATTACTTCTCACGGTTTAATTTCATGCATGTATCATGGACATTAGATAATTATTTCATTTCCTAAGTTTAATTTATTATATTCTGAATATATTGGCAAATTATACTTATGTGAGCATCGTTTTTCTGGTATTTAATTATATATAATGCTTGAGATAAATATTTCTTGTTCAGTGAGTTGATGGAGATTTGACAATTGCTATCAAATCTAACAACAATTTCTTATTGGTACATTATAAGCAAAAATGTTCAAAGTGAAGCTCCAATTTGAGACTTTATATTTTTATTTTTTACTTTATCATCACAATTAATGAGAAATGGATTCCATTCTTATGTCTTTTACTTAGACTGCAAAAAATCTAGTTAAACAATTGATCTATATTCTCTTGTGGATTGAAGAATTTCATAAAATAAAAGAGAAATTATTTTTCACTTGTGTTTCAAAAAGTCTTACAAGTTTCTGCCTAAAGAGGATAATAAGACTCAAAGTGACAACAATTCAAAATTACATAACATGGAAAAAAAAAATACAAAAAGAAAACTTGTATTTTCACTCATGTTTTAAAGTGTTTTTAAACCTTAAAAATAACAACAATTTAAAATTATATAGATGGGAGATTCACTTTATATGACTTTCACTTTTAAAGAGTTCAAAATTATAAAATAATATGCTTAATTGAATAACAAGTAATTATCCGGTTCATTTCGATCTTAATTGGATGGATTGACTCTGCGCCTCTAGGATGTATACTTTCAGGGTATTGTTTTTTGTTAGTTAATTTTCAAAAAATAAATTTAACAAAATTTTAATAAAAAAGATTTAACGCATCCAGAATAATTAAGATTTTCTCCTACCTCCATATAACCTAAGCATATGATAAATTTTATATTTCCTTAAAGTAAACCTTAAGGATTGCAAGAAAAAGAAAATTAGTTTTTCAAATTAAATAGTTACATAATATTATATGTCCTAAATTTTAATTAATTTTTTAAAAATTATGCTGCACTGATTAAGCTAATAATACCTTCTTTTTTCTTTTTTATGATTTTCAAATCTATCTTTTGAAATAAAATTTGGGTTATATGTATGGAACATTACTCTTAAACAATCTTATGCACCAAATTAACTAAACCAATATATTGTAATTAGTTAATGTCCTCAATAAAATCTAAAAAATAACAGCTATGCATAGGGTAAAATTTAATTGGTCTGAATTTGTGAGAAGGAAGCTATCAACAACATTACTTCATAAACGGGTCGGGTTATGCATTTGAAGTTAAAACCATGAATATGCAAGTCCGTGTAAAATTACCATATATATGACATAGTAATGGTCGTCGTTGTTTTCTATCCTTTTCCCCTTATCAAATTTAAAGCATTTCGTAGGTAAATTAGTGTGACTTACGATTGCATAGGCAGATCATCTCCTTAAAGAAGAAAGACACTAGTAATTGAATCAACGGAGTAGGTCAAATGATTCGAAGAGTAAGTAACATTAACCGATTTCACTATTTCCATACCGAGTAGTCGACTCAACGCTCAAAAGATTCTACATATAAATAAATAAGAAGGATGTATAAAGAGGATAAAGATCAATTTATTCGTTCATTTATTCAAGTGATATCATAGTCATAGTATTCGCAATAGGAATAGTTAAAAATCAAGATATATGTTTAACATTGAGATCATATTGATACTTCAATTGCTCATCCCCATGCATGTTGGGTAACAGAGAGATAAGGAGCACAAGAACATATGCAGTTTCCAAAAAGACCTATAATTTTGAAGGGAATAATAAAGAGAGAGGAGGGAAAGAAATCTAAATCGAAGTTTGGAAGAAAATGAAAAGCATCAAATTGTGGGTAATGGGCCCTCATAATATTAGACAGTATCATACCAAAAAATGACATGAATGCTTTCTTAGGTAGAAGTTGGACCACTGAAAAAAACCCTGTTGTTTTGGGGAATTGGATTCGGAGGATCATTACTATTTCTTTTAATCAATTTGAAGCTTGAATGAAGGAACTAGACTATTGTGTGCTTGGCAGCACAGCATTCAATAAGGTAGTTGAATGTAGCGATTTAAAATTGTAATAGAATGGCCCATATGTCTACATACCTGATCCAAGTGGTTTCTTGGGCCAACAAGGCCCAAAATTCAGAGCTTTACTAGGCTAGTAAGAGGTTTGCATCTGTGGCCTGGTCACAGTCGGAAAAATTCTAGAGGAGATCATATTCATATATTATAAAGAAATTATTGATTTTGAATTAGATTACCTTATTGGCAAGGGAGCAATTCATTACATACCATCAGATTGTATATTAATAAGATTTCCTATAAGATCAAAAGAAACTGAACTGCTTGTACCATATAAAAATAAATAATTTAGAAGCGAAGCTTCAAAAAATGTTATGCAAACACTATCTCAGTTAGCTAATACTCAATATAGCTAGGCAAGGTTCACTTGGCCAACAAGCTTCTCTCTTTCTATGCTAGCTATTGCTATGGAGGCTCAGTTGAAGGATATATGCTTATGCATATACTTTGTAATTAGTACTTCTTAAAAGGGGAAAAGAATCCTAAATTGCCGCTGTCAAATACGAAGTTTTGATCATACTCGACATTACCAAACTGGAAATCCAAGCCAACTGTTGGAGAGTTGGTGCATGAAGCAGCAGCTGGGCTTATCTCATTGAGTTCTGACGACTCAGGATTTTGAAAATTTTGGTTCCCTTGAAAGTTGCTATTGATCCCACTTGGAGATGCAGAGAAGTAATTGGTCCCAGAAGCTCCAGGAGATACGAAGTAATTTGTTTCGGAAGCTCCAGGAGATAAGATGTAATTTGTCCCAGAAGCTCCAGGAGACACGAAACTAGAAGGCGAAAAGTTTCCTGTGAAACTGTTGTTGTTAATCGCCATAGAAGGCGAAAACACCTGGTTTTCAGCCTTCATGTTCGACGTGGAAGGGAAGTTAAATGAAGGAAATGATGGTTGTAAATCTTCTGTTTGAACTCTAAGCCTTTGTCCCAGATTCAAGAGTGCTTCTGGTTGTTGCTGAGTTAGCTGTGGCTGGTAATACTGCTGCTGCTGCTGGGGCTCTTTGCTGTTGTTATTTGCTTCTTGATTTTCAAGTTGTGCTGAGGGAGGAAAAATGTTTCCTCTAGAAGCTTGTGCACAAGTGTGATTTCCGCGGTAGGTTATTGCGAAAATTTGCGGATCATCATCCGATCTTTGCACTTGTTTTGTTGCCTGGCAATCTTGGAGATTTCGATGAGTACATCTGTAGTAGCCCCTGAAAGAAGAAAAGCAAAGAAAATATCTGATTTCCTCTCAAATTTGCCTTTATTGAGATGCTGTTTTAGGAAGAGATGTGGCTAATTTATGCACCACTAGGGTCAATGCATTTTGTTGTCTCATGATTAAGACTTTCGCCCGTTTTGGTTTTCCCCATTTTGCGAGTCGACAAGAATAAAGTAAATAGGAAAATATAGTGCCGTGTAGCCAAAACTTAAGGGCGTCACTTATTTATCTTCTCATGCTGTTGATCACGTGCATGATCACTGAGTCTGATTTCCTATATTTGTGCTTTATGCTTGTTCATGTGTCCTAATTTATTATAGTGTTATGTTTAATATATAGAGTAGTTATATCATTCCAAACATTCGCTCGAATATTTTGACACTAAATACCATCTATAATTCTAAGCATTAATTATGCATAGATAGATAGATAGAGAGAGAGAGAGAGAGAGATTATAAAATTGCATATACTAAAATTTTACAGAAATTAAAATTTAAATAAATATGAAAACTCAAAAATTTTTGAACTAAGAGTTGAAATTCTAATTTAAAATTAATTTTGATGCAAGAATTAAACCTTATCTTAAAAACAGTTAAACCTAATTCACCAGGAAGTTAAATCTTATATAAAGTTTTTGATTTGAGTGAAAAAACTATATATCTTATGAGAAATGATGATATTGTTATATGACATCACAGTATTATTAAGGGTATCAGCAGCAAATTCAGCCCCATAGATTTGAGTATGCTTTTATGAGGTATGAATTCGTTAAATTGTGAATTACATTAAAGTTTTATTCTGTAGACAATATATATTATGTATATTATGGAGACTGCTAATATTGTCATATTCCGCAATCAAATCCTATTAGAATGACTGCATCAAATTGAGTCACATGTAAGCTAAATCATGAATATGCTTCGACTGCAGGCATTTTTTTTTTTTTTTTCAAATTATCATTATGGACAGGTTATAGCTAATGATAAGATCTGATCGCTTTCTAGCGTAGGACATAGTTAACACAAATATCTTTCTTCAGGTGAATGATAATAATAAAGTCATTCTCAAAAGTTCTAGTAGTGGGGCATCTGTTATTGCTAAAACAATTAGAATAGAATTTTTAAAAGAAATCTTAAATAGTACCTGGGATATTTCGCTCCAAGAATGTCTTTCTGTCCATATTTTCTCCAGCTAAATCCATCATCAAGAGTCGCCTCCAATCCTGTACCCGGATTAATTCTCACTCGACGCGTCCATCTTGGAAAGTTTCTTCTGCAACATATATAACAAATATTTCAAAAAACGAAAACGAAAAATATGAATAGTATTCAAGCTTCATCAACTATATACCTCTTCCTAGAGTTGTCTTTGTGGTCCTGATCTTTGGCATCATGGTCGGAATCTTCACTCCGGGGACTGCCGCTTAACGATGGGGGGGATTCGATTATGAGTCCCGTAATCTGCAGTTCTCCTGCTGCTGATGAGCTGCCGAGACTGAGCATTGAAATTGCTTTTTCGTATGAAGATATGATTTTCTGAATCAACATTCCTCGTGTTTGATCATGCGAGGAAGACGGCACGTTGAGATGAATTTGCAATTGCTTTGTTAACTCCCACCCTTGTTTTATCTCACTTATCAAGTTATTTTGCTCCCATTCTCCCATGTTGTCCATTCAGAAGTACAAACAGAGAGAAACAAAAAAAGAAAATGTTTATTAATTACTAGTTAAACAACTATACTGCTGGAAGCAACCTTTAAGCTGCAGAAATATTCAGTTTCTGTTATCAGTAAAACCGTAACTAGATGAAGTTTGCCTTGATTGTCTGAGGCTTAGAGAGGAGAGAAAAGAATTAAATAAAGGAGAAAATGGAGATGATGAACGAGGGAAAAAATGGGTTTGTGTTTTGGTGGATTTAACTCGAATGAATTTCTTTTGAGTGAAAGAAAGCTAAGGGAAAGAGAGACGAGGGTGAAGAGAAGTTTGACTCGGAAAAAGGTGGGTGGATTTTCTTCGTAAGACCGGTCTATGGTCATAGGAATAACATAGGGTTCAAAAGAGAGGCAAAATTCCATTATGACCAATTCTTCTTCTTCTTTTTTTTTTTTCGTTTCTTGCTTATTGACATCTTTACAGTAAACATATAGGTGCACCCCCCTTCTAATTACCATATAATGTCTCGATTCTAATTTGTTTCTAACCATGGAGTATGAGTAATGCTTACTTGTGAGAACGATATTAGCTTGTTATAATAAAATATTAAATAAAAAATAATATATAGTAAACAGCGTTATTTATATTATAGTATGCGACATTATTATTTGATATTATTTGATTAATTCATAATTTTAACTTTATTTATAACAAAATCTTATATAATTAGATTATAAGTATAATTACAATTTATAAGATAAGAGGCTCTTTTTAATTTTTGACAATATGAACTTAAAATTTATAATAATTTAATATTTAATTAGATTTGAGTGTGGTTTGGTTTAATTTGAATTTTATTGGATGAACTAAAATCAAATCAAACTTAATTAAATTAATATGAACAGAATCTTTTAATTTAAATCTAGCATTAAAACAATGACAATATGTTGTGTATATTTATTAAGGAAAAATTACAATTTAATTTTTTAATCTAATAAGAAATTAAAGAATAATCTTTAAAATTCAAAAATTAAAGGTAAAAATTTGAAATTTAAAGTGGTAAAATCTATCTAATTAAATCGTACACACAAATATAATTTATTATTTAACGCTTGATTGTTTATCTAACCATATATTTGATTATAATGTATTTTATATATTGACGTGCCAATATTGTATAATTATTACGTGCATTATATTTCATAAAAATAAAAGGTTCAAAAAAATAAAAGAAATTAAATATATAAAATATCTAATATTTGTCAAATTTCAAACTTAATTTCATATGTGATAACTGTCGCGCATTTTTGTATTATAATTTTGTGGACGAAAGTTGCAAAACTTTGTGTATTCTCGTTTTTCAATTTATAAAATATTTATAAAATTTTAATAAAATTTTAAATAACCCTATTTCTTTTAAAATATTAATACTTTTGATAATCAGATTAATAATTAAATTTTAATTACTTATTTTATGAATAAATCAATACATTATTAATACGTATATCTCAAATTTCTTCCATAGCAAATCATATTATCAAAATAAATCTTAATCTCTATACAATATTAACTATCTCCTAATTTTACGCACGCATGCATTTGATTAAAATAAAAAATACTTATATTTTTCTTAAATTTAAAGGATGAGTCTTATAATACTAACATAACATTGTTATATTAATTCATATAAATACAATTTATATAATTTTTTCAATCATTAGAATTATTGTAATGTTAAAAAATATCATCAGATCTTATATCTTTTACTTTTTATATAAATTAATTTAGGGCATAAAATTATTACTAAATGGTACTATTAAAATTTAGATTTTTTTTTTTTCATATTAAAGTGATATATCTTTGTTTCCAAACTAATCACCGAGATGATTCATAATTTAAAAAAAAAAAAAGAAAATCGAAATATAGAAAAAGATTTTAAAAAATAAGAAAATATAATCGTACACATTGGAACAAGCATGTCAACGACCAATCAAATAATCAAGAATTTTCAAACCGATATCCGCGTAGTTCAAGTTGCTGCTCTTTTTATCCCGATAGAGAGAGGCACAAAGAATTAATTAATGATCAAAAGATGATATCTTGAATCAGTGGGACATATTTTTCCAATCTCTTGCTTACGTTTACACAATTTACATCAACTTTTAATTATATAAGGAGGAAAAATATAATATATATTCCCATTCGAATTAGTTAAATTTAAAACTTAGCTGAACTAATTAATTGATGGGTTTAATTTGCACGTGAGAAATAGACAATTTTTTCGTTACATACATGCACAAAGTTTATTGATGTTATGTTTATTTATATGATATAGTTTTTAGAATAGTATTAATTCAATGTTTCAAGACTTTGTTTATTTAATTCAAATGGGTCAATCCATTTAATTAGTGATCGATTCCATGACATGCATGGTTCATGGAACTTGAAAATAATGATATTATTTTTTCCAATCATTTTCAGTGTATGGAGAGCACAGTCAGCTTTTATATTATAGACGGATTAAAATATAGAGAGATTAAAATAATATATTTTTCTTTTTCAAATATTAAATTGATAAAAAGTACTAAAATTTTAAAAATTTTCTTAAAATTATAGAAGTCAGGCCACTTCAGGCCATACAGTGGCTCTATCTCTGTCAATATATTCAATTTGTAATCAAGTATTTAAATAAAAATTAAAAAAATGAGTAATTAGATTATGGTTTAAGTCTTAATCATTAATTAAGGAGAATAAACAAAAAGAATTTGGTTATACATAATTACTATATTCAAATTAATTAGACCCATTCAAATTCAGTGATTGAGCGTACATATTCAATTTTCTAGGAAAAAGGGCATGAATCTTAAATTTATTTTTTATATTTTTCGATGTTGAAACTTGAACCCCAATTAGTAGCAAACGAGTAGAATCGTTGCATTTGGTTTCGGGTCCTGGAGAAAAAAAAAAAAAAAAAAATTCCAAAGGAGTCGCAGTACTACTTACAGTTGACTTCTAGATGTTAGTTTTACACGATGAATCAATCAGTTCGTAGGTAGACTATTTGTCTGGTCTGAAGACGCGTAGTAAAAGATTCGAACCATGTGATTTTTCTGTTTGAAGATTGAATCGTTCTAACTTGGGTCAACGGATATTAATGGATCCATCAACGGTCTATGTCCATGATTCAACATATTGAAGTAGAGGGTTTAGTATTTAATCGAATTCATGGGGAAAGTTATACTGCATACAGATGTACTATATATACTTTTATTTTTTATTTTTAAATTGAAAATTATAATTACAAAAATAAAAGAATGTATTATACACGACCATGTTCCATACTCTTGACTTAATTCGTGTAATGTTATTATATAAATAAAAAAAATTTTATTATATTTTATCCTAATCACACAGTATTGCATACGAGTAATATTGTTTATTTATTTATTAATTATTATTTATTTTTTATACGATAAGTCTTTTTTTTTTTTGAGAGAAAAAAATATGTTATGTGTATTTGTATACGATGATTTATATAAAAATATTATAAATGTAAAATGATAATTAATAATCAGTCGTAATAATAAATATTTTATAATTTTTTTTTTTAATAAATAGTCAAACAATAGGGGTTAAATCTTAAATATTTCTCACTTTTTTCGTTACAATCTTCTACCTTTTCTTTAAAAGCGTCACTCATTTAATAATAAGGAACCACCCTTACATTGCATGCAAACACGTGTGTTGGCAAAAACACCAATTATCACGTTTGATTTTAGGTTGGACCAAACTACACTATTCAAATACTTATACTGGGCCCATGATAACTAAATCCAGCCCATTGAACTTTCGAAAACAATAAATCGCAAAATTTTTTTATATTTTCTTTTTTCTAAAAATATATATTTTTAGAACACAAAGGATATACAATTATTTCATTTCATTTTTTTCTCAGTTGCTGAAGAGTTTATGTTAAAGTAGTTACTTGGAAGAAATAATTTATCCAATATTTTTTTTTCGTTTTTGAAATTATTTTTAAGAGAGTCTGCAAATTCTATATAATAGTAATTTAAATAAAAATTAAATATTAAAATATTACTAGCCATCTCAAATAAGAGTAATAATATACAAAATATAAATATAACTATATTCTAAGTGCATAAAATTATATAAAATCATAAAACAAAGTTTTATCAACCACACTAATTAAGCATATGAATTTAATTTCTTTCCTATATTATTTAAATTATTCAAAATTAAAGTGATTCACAATTTTTTCTTGACCTTACATTTTTATTATTTTAAATGGCTATAATCAAGCAACGTGAAACATCCGAGACCGCCACGAGAACCGGGTCGCACAAAAACTTGTAACATCTTATATCCAATTAGATCAATCCACGTGTAATAAACAAATCCATAAGCTGCTGCAAAATATCTTGTCCTCCACTATGAAGCCGCCACGCAAGCTTATGTGTCTGCTTCAATATTTGGCCACGTCATTACCTAAATTTGTATATCATACACATTTGGATCTTACTTGTACACTTTCTCTACCGTCGACTCAACTCGCCAATTTTTCTAGAGATATAATTTGTGGATGTAGTAATTTACTAATTGAAGATTCTTGCAATAAAACTCAAAACCTTTCTCAGTTTAGATTCTGTTTAGGTTTACCTTGCCATTAATCGGGAATTCAGGTTAGGAGATTCTACGTGTTCATAGGTATTTCAGGTTCTCTTTGCATTGATCTTTATGTTTACAGAATGCTTATGGCGTGTGTGTTGGCAAATTCATCTTGTTAATTTCTTGGACAGTTCTAGAAATTTAGCTGTTTCTGATTTTTTTTTTCGTTTCTACAGTGTTTTTTTTTTTTTGGCTTCTTTAAGCTGTATATTTTTTTGTGGAAATTGAGAATTTTGCAGTGTTACTTTGATCATTATTTTGTGCCGGTCTTTGGTTTGTAATTACATCTTATGGTGGTGCTTGCTTGACGCATGTGTCATATGGAGCTTTGATATGGAAATGGAGCCAATAAGGTCATGACTGGGTTGAGTGGGGATAGCCCATGTGGTTGATTTTGACCAGAATGGCATTTTAGTGGTGATCCAACAATTAGATCATTGTAAATGATTCGGGTTTGTAGTATTATCAGTGTGAGTTTGGGTAGCGTTTTACTCCTACGAAGAGAAATTTAAATTATTGACTATAAAATTAGAAATTTCTTTATATTTGTTTCTGTGATTGTCTTTTGGACTAGTAAGTAAAAACTTAAATTTGTTGCCGAATGCATTAAGGCTTTATATATGATTGCAGTAATTGCTATCAGAAAGAGTTCCTGCGTGGCCTTTTTATTTTGCTCAGACGGTTTGGTATGGGAGTTATCACTGTCTCTAGTTCAGCTGCTCGATCTCCACCAGGATTAGGCACAAAATTTAGTCACCGATTGACACCGGAAAGACCTTTGATTGTGGGATTCAAATCCGATAAAACCAATAACACTGCTTTGGTTGCACCACAAGAAAAAATACCATTGCCAATAGAAGCGCCAAAGAATAATCAGAAGATACTCAGTAAAGGTAGCAAAGCTTCAAAAAGGGTGAAATCTGTCTTTGCTGACGAGGCCTCTTCATGTACTGTGGATCTGGATTACAATGTAGCGGCTGCCAAACTTGAAAATATATACAAGCTCAGCCCTGCATTTAAGACTTCAGATGTGGAAAATACAAATGGCATTGTAAAACAAGGCCGAAGGAGAAGAAAGAGGACTAGTGAAGGTGATGAAAAAGCAGGTGATGGGACTGATAAAACTGCGGTTCGGAACCTGGTTCGGAAGCCTAAGCGATTGAGTCTTGATAAAAGAATTGAGTTGAGAAAGAAAAAGGAAGAGGAGATGGTCAATACAACTAGGAAAAAGAAGGATCGTAGAGATGAAGATGAGAAAATTGAGCAACTTGTCAGAGAGTATTCATCTTCGACGGATTTAATCAGCTTGGATTGGAAAAAAATGAAGATACCTCCGGTTCTTACTTCTACAGAGCATTCTTGGTTGTTCAAGTTGATGCAACCTGAGAAGGTGAGCCTCCTCTTTTGAAAAGCATCCCAATTTCTATTGTGTCCTTGCACTCAATATTAGATTTGGTAGTTTTCTGCTGCTAAGTTCTATTTGTTATATCTTAGGCACTCCTTCAAGTGAAAGAGCATTTGAAGAAAGACCTGGGGAGAGAACCAACCGATGGTGAATTAGCTGAGGCAATAAATATTAATGTGGTTCGAGTAAGAGAATGCTTGGAAGTTGGTCGAGCTGCACGGAACAAGCTCATAAAGGTAAAAGTTTTGGCATCTTCTACTTCTTTTTCTACACCGGAAGATTTCTGTAACTCTTAGGGCACATACAGGGGGCATATCATATCTGAAGTATATATGTGTTTGTGCTAAATGCTCGTGAATTACAGCTGATGCTCAATTTTATGGAAGTGCAGTCTTTGCCTGTGTTCGAGCAGAGCAAGTTGGTTCACTTTGCCTTATTTGCATGTAGTTGATTCTTTTAAAATTACAATTTGATTATTCCAAGGCTTTCCCACAAACAACGGAGAGAGAAACATTGACAGATTATGCTTTTATCTGTTGCAGCACAATCTCCGGCTTGTTCTATTTGTCATGAACAAATATTTTCAAGACTTTGCAAATGGCCCTAAGTTTCGAGACCTTTGTCAGGCTGGAGTGAAAGGACTTATCACCGCAATTGATCGATTTGAGCCAAAAAGGAGATTTCAGCTCTCAACATATGGTCTATTTTGGATTAGGCATGCCATTATACGTTCTATGACAGTATCAAGCTTTATACGTGTTCCATTTGGCCTTGAATCTGTAAGAATTCTTCCTACTTAATCTTTGTTGCTCTAACTTTTGTCTAGAAGAGTATGATAATAGATCTATAACTTTTACACTTCTATTAATTCAGGTTAGAGCAGAAATCCAGAGAGCAAAAATGGAGTTGTTGTTCGAGCTTCAAAGATCAGCAACTGATGAGGAGATAATTCAAAAAGTTGATATCTCACCTGAGAGGTACCGTGAAGTGACGAAAGCTTCAAAACCCATACTCTCGCTCCATTCAAGGCATATGGTTACACAAGAAGAGTTCATTAACGGGATTACTGATATTAATGGTTTTGAAAATGACAAGCAGAGACAACCTGCTCTTCTCAGGCTTGCTCTTGATGATGTGGTAACCATTCATTCTCTTAAACCTTGATTTCTCCTGCCATTCGTTGCTTGACAATAAAATTATATTATGGTTATTATTGCATTTTGTAGAATGAAGCATAAAAGTCACTGCCTCAACCTTTTCTAGGACTGTTTTTTTCTTCAAAAAAATTGGGTCATTTTCTAGTTCATACCATTTGAATGCTCCGTCAACCATGCTTTGTGCTTCTTTTAAAATTTTCTTCTTTAATAATGGTCAAGCATAAACCTATTGAACTATAATGTCACTTGTTCTTTAAGCAAAAGGCTCCCAGTCTTGTGCAAGAGGTGTAGAGTTACAAATTATTACTGTATCCAAAAGAGTAAGCTCATAGGTGAAGACCTGAATAATAGTATTAAATTCTAATGGCACCTTCATTAGCAAGATTGATACCAAATAGGTTTGCACGTGGACCAACCCAAATAAAGGTAGGAGAAAAAAAGAAAGCCAATTAGATATAGAAGATAGAAACAAATACAACTATAAAAACAAATCATGTGGGGGAATCAAACGCCAGATCTCTTCGTCAAAGTGGCTTTATTGCGGTGTTTAATTATCACTTGACCTTAAATATTAATTTCTAACAAGAGGTCTATTTAGTAGAATGTGCACTGGTTTGACAAGGCAGTGCTTCCATCAGTCCGAGTCAGTTGTATTCTACTGAAGCCAACATAGTTTTCATTTTTTTTTTTCTCTTCCTTTTCTTGGATGAAAACTACTTTGAAATGCTAGTTCATAATTGTTGACAACTAACTGTAAATAAATATACATTACGAAGAACTTGACCTCAGTAACTTAACTGCTGTTTTCCTCTTTTCAGCTTGATTCTCTCAAACCCAAGGAAAGCTTGGTGATCAGACAGAGATATGGACTTGACGGTAAAGGTGATAGGACACTGGGAGAAATTGCAGGGAACTTAAATATTTCACGAGAAATGGTTCGGAAGCATGAAGTTAAGGCACTAATGAAGCTCAAGCATCCCACTCGAGTTGATTATCTTCGCCAGCATATGGTATGAACTGTTCTATATCGCGTATTTGATAATACAATTTTCTTCTGCTTTATTTCTAATATCACCCGAATACTAATTATCTGTTGTACCATAGTCATTTAAATACATCTATACAGAATTTTCATACCGTGTTCCATATACTTAAAAATCAAGATCACAAATCATCTTGTATACATGATATGTAATATTTTTGTTCCTTTATAAAATCTGACGGTGGTTTGTACAGTTGTTTAATTCATCAATTTTCTGATGTCTTCATCTGTTGACCTTGGGATGTTGTGACAAAATTTTCTGTAGCATTAGGTAATGCTTTTAACCTTTTTCTTTATTTCATTACGCCCGCCAAATTTGGTATCGCGTTGCACTGTCATAATTCTTTCCCACATATTAATAACTAATCACGTGGCATTTTCTTGAAGAGAGTTGAAAAAGGGAGAATCAACAAAGAAAAAACGAAAAATAAATTTAGAGTGGAGAGCGGTTGGATTGATTTTCATACAATAGCAGGTCTTAGGGACACTCGAAAGGTTTAATCTTCTATAGCTAGCTATATTACTATTCCTGAATATGGAATTTTATTTTGGGACATTGGTTGAACAAATGGGCTACTACGGAGGATTTGAAAGGGTAATAGAAATTAGTGAAAATGCTTTGAATCCATTGACAGTCAATTACAATTTCATTTCAAATTTCTCTCATTCAGGTTTCTTTTTTCAGCAAATCCATCATTGTTTTTCATGATCCAAAACCTCTCTATCTCTTCTGCTTTCCTTCCTGGAATTCTTCCAGCTATCAGATCCCACCTGAAGAAGAAAAAGAACTCGTTAGTTTTCGATTTTTCAGACTTAACATTGTATCATGACTCAGTTTCTGTTGCGCATAACGAGGAAAAGCAATTCATGGCGAGGTTGCTCTCATGGATTGCTTAAAGTATCAGGAAACTGGCTGTTCTGAAAACATACTATCTGTGTAATAATTACTAGGCACAAAGTTCTAGGAAACGGAAAACGGAGTCTGGAGATAGCATTCACCTAGAGAACAACCAGGATAAGCACTCATGAAGCTATGACTTCTAAGGCATGGAAAGCAGGACCGAGTTTTTACAGTAAAGTAATTACTTTCTCCTTCAATGAAGGAATCGAAAACATGATTTCATTTGTGGGTACATCCTTGGGGTCTACCATCAAATTGACAGCCAACTTATCAATTTGTACAAAGACAACTTTTAATTCAAAGTTGAGAAACGTACAATAATTAGAAATTGGAGCTGAAAGTCTTGGAACTGTTCATTAGTCTTACTCATGCTCATTGATTATTGTCAACTGGGACCATTGCATGTAATAAATACTCAGGTCTACCCATAATCACGGTGTGCTACAATTAAATAATAAACAACGCGAATAATTGGCACTTTATTTCCTATTTTAATGAAGGAGATACAGAAAACCAATTGGAAATCAGTAGGGCAAAAACATGAACCTTTATTTCCCATTTTAATGGCGAAGGAGATACAGAAAACCAATTGGAAAATAGTAGGGAAAAAACTGTCATGTTCATCAATCTATTTTATAACATAGAAGATGGTCTTGTACACATAAATTAAGAAAAATCTACATGAATCTGCGTGCATTTACACAAATATTTGGTACTAATACATTTGATATTCAAGAAGGGCTCCAGTAAGAAAGTGTTTCTACAAATACCTGTCTCCAATGAGTCTATGCATTCTGTAGATGAGATCTTCCTCCTGTTCTGTCATGTCGATGAATTCCCATTCTATACTGCTGACTTCTGACGACCAAACAAATACAGAGACGAAGAGTCAGATAAACAAGAATAAAAAATTTCCCATGCTCTACAAGAACCAACACAGAAGACTAGAACAAAAGAAAATTACCCTCAGACTGAAATACCGACGTTTTGGCTTGATTTCTTCTACGTTCTCTACTATTTTCCATGGAAATAATGAGAGAAATGAACTGGGAAGAGACTAGAAGAAAAAGAAAGAAACCATGTGGAAATAAATATTTATTTGACTTGTAGGCTTTTGTAGACTCGTAGTTGACGAAGGCAAATAGCAAACCAATTATAAAAATGGGTATTTTGGTAAGTTAAGTTGCTTTTATCAAAATTGACCAACTCTTTCTCCACTTTTTTTTAGTATTTTATCAGGAACACATTTCGTTTGTATTTTTCATAACCAGGTAACAAAAGAAGGAGAGAGGCCAACATTGATATACATGTATGAGTCATCCTCTGGTCCAAGTACTAATGTTATTCTCAATAATTTCTTCCTATATGCACACATCCAAAACCTTATCTTCTTTCCTAGCTAATACCATTATCTGTTTATATCTTTTTGAGAGTAAAGAATTTATTATGGAAGGCCATTTTTAGAAATTTTGGACCTTTTAAGTCTATAAAATAAAATTTTATGACCCATTAAAGAAGAATATAATTAAAATTACATAAAATAATAAACACAAAATGGTCTTTTAAGAAATAGGTGGTGTGAATTTTAAGAATAAAAATTGGCATAGGTGTTGTAACTTGACCAAAAAGGGTCTGGTTATAGCCTTTCATCGAAGGTCGGGTCACCTGATTCATAACATTTTCATTTTTTGTTTTTAATTTTTAGATATTGTCTGGAGAAAATGAAATGATGTAAAATTATACTTTCTGAACAACTAGCATGTGAAGATCTATTAAAATATTAAAATTTTGTTATTAAATAATTAATAGATGTGTGGATAGATATGCTTCTAATAGAATCAAACAAGCAGCAAATTCAGACAGTCAATCATGGGCAGGGGAAAAAACAAAAATTCAATCTGCTTTAATGATATATTAATGTTAAAAATACGTGCAAGTTGTACTTATCTCTTCAACTAAACTTCAACTAACATTCTTGGTGTACTAAAAATTTTATAGGTTATAAAATCATTATTAATAATAAAATGTAAATAAATGAGTGATTTAGTTAATCAATTTAAAATAAATACACCCTTCTATCGTGATGGATGTATACTTATGATTTAATATTCAAAATGTGACTGCTTAATTGCATCATATCCCAGTCACATACCCTATCAAGAGAATAATGCTAAAGATAGAATCACAACATATTCCACTTTTTGTTACATTTATTTATTCGTGGTCGAATTTGAAATTTGTACAACGGGAGTAGTGTAATTAAATTGTGAGACTATATTTATAATTATTATACTTTTGAAAGTATAATAAATTAAGAATATCTAAAGTACAATGGCATTGCATTTCAAAAACTCACAACAAGATTCCATGCATTCATATGCACCATTTCATTTGATTATAAATTATGATAAAAGTCGAAATTTCTATTCAATCTAGTCTCTGCAACTCTTGCTTTTGGTTATTTTCGTTTGTTTTCATTTTATTGTTCATAGATTGCCGTGTCGATTATCAATTTTTAGGCCATTCTGTATGAAAAAATAATGGGAAAAATATAAAAATTTTGTATAAACTATCGTAAACTGACGTGTATAATCATATTAATTAACAAACACAATTAATAAAAATAAATAATATTATTATATGATAACTAATGTTATTTTGTTGACTATTCATATTATCACGAACATATTCTTGATAGGGGATGGTGGAATCGTCCCTCCTCCTCTGATAGAAGAAAGACTTGAGATATCAATTGACACTTGTGAGTT
>JAWDEX010000023.1:5158379-5173642 GCA_035221805.1 Trichilia hirta
AATAATTATTATTATTATTATTATGGTAGCCAACATTCTAATAATTTCTTTTTCCAAATTTATTATGTGTTTTGAACTAAATGTTTCTCCTTTACATAAACTTTTATCTCGACAAATATGTACATACTTGTGATTCATAATCAATAAAAGATATTTACATAAAATAAATTTTAATCATATATAAAAAATAATATAAATGTGTTAAATTATATTATTATTATTATTATTAAGTTATGATGAGGTATTACGGAGAGCTACCGTAATCTGTTTCTAGATATTTTTGAATTTTTTTAAAAAAATACCTTTTTTTGGTAATCTTGGTATATTTCAGACATGTCATGCTGACTGTTTCATTGTAACTTTTAATTTTTAATATATTTTTATAAATTTAATAAATTAAAAGTTTATCTTTTAAAAATAATAAGAAAATTTTTTAAAAATTATAATAATATTTAATATAGTTTGACACACGTATTTCAGACATGTCAATCTGACTTTTTCATTGTAATTTTTAATATATTTTTATAAATTTTATAAATTAAAAGTTTATCTTTTAAAAATAATAAGAAAATTTTTAAAAATTATAAAAATATAAAATATAGTTTGACACACGTATTTTTGTCTGGGGATAAGTTTCAAAATTCATATCCTGCCAAGTTCCACTGTCTACATAACAAAAAAAAAAATAGTAAATAAAAATTTGTGTTATGTGTATCCAACAAAGAAGAGAAATAATAATAAAAAATAAGGAAAAGAAAATTCTTATTTTACTGAATCATCACGTTCTTCGGTGACTTCCTACACAATCTGAGCTGGGAATGATAATTCAAGCATGATTTCTTTATATATATTATATATATATATATATATCCAATTCCTATACATACCTAATCCCATAATCTTGATTACATGCTTCAGAATTTATCCAATGAAAGACAAGCCAAATATTCCGAGCATTATTTATAATATATAAGAGTAACATTAATTATACAAATTTAATTATACAAATTAATGTAATAAAATTATGTTATTATTTATAAAATAATAATAATAATAATATAATTATACTAATTCAATTATTACGTTTATTTATTTTACTAAAAAATTTGTGTTTCTAATATTATTACTCCAATAATTCTTCTCTCGTAAATGATCAAGCATTATTCTACAACTTTCAAAAGCCTCCTCCCTTTCGTACCTAAAAGGCTTTCAGTACTACGGGCTCCTGTTGATTGGAATATTTTATGAACGGACACCCGTAAAATCCTTGGACGGATTCGTTAGATTCTTGATTTAAATATTATCAAAGATCAAAAGGCGTGATGTTTAGGCCTAATTATTTTACGTGTTGAGTTTGTATTGTTCGTACTATATTTGTGTCATTTTCAAGTTTTCAAAAGCCACTTAACAAGACCAATTAGGCTACGAGTCATTCGCATCACCAGTAGTTTCAATAAGGCTGCGATCATTCATATCACCAGTAGTTTAAAGTGTGTTTGTGTGTGTATAACTGTTCATCCATTACCAAAGAAAATTATCCATTTCAAATTACCAAAGAAAAACAGAATGGCTTTATACTCCAATTTACCGTTCTCCATGGTCCCATTACAGACTACAGATATTTTTCCTATCACTGTTTACTTGTTATTGTACGATTAAACCATTAAAAAGCATTATGGCAATACATAAGATAGGTAGGGAAATCAAGTTATGGAATTGATGGTGACAAATCATACAGCTTCATATATGATAAAGAAACGAACTAATTCAGTTTTCCATTTTCAATATCAAAACCACGTGCGTTTTTTACCTGTTGCACAAATGTTCTTCAAGCATCTGCATATCAGTTGGATTTTGACTGCTGCTTGACATCAACAGACAGAATACATTTGCCAGTAATTTCCTTCTCGCTTAAGAATATATTCTAAATGCATGCTTCGCATAAATTTATTAGAAGACAAATTTAAATATATTAAACTCAAAATCAAACATCAAATACCTGTACCGAAATCTAAGCAGTTTCAAATAAATGGTCCCATCTTCAATTATTCAATAAATCAGTCCAGTCATAACATTCTCTAATACCACGTCGACTGTTAAGTCCAAAAGTTAGTTTTGATTTCCATGGTGATCTGTGTTTAGCATAAATTAATTGGCTTGTGACATTATGTCAGCACCAACAATCATATAATATATATAATTAATACTTTTCAGTTAAAATAATGGTTTCCCATTAGTGATGAACATTCACGTACCAGAACAGAGCAGGACAAAAAAAGGCATCAGAACCACATGTTTGGTTGACTATATATAATATTAAAGGATTGTTGAAGCAAAATGGAAGACAGCCAGAAAGTGTATGATGTGCTGAGATCGCCAGCATGAGAAATGGACTTCTTTGCACAAAAAACAAAAAAGAATATATATAAAGAAAATTTTGTTTGATGGGAAACGGTCCTCAATGTGCCACATTTTGAATTTTGATTATATATATTTCATTCCAGAAAGTTATTAAAACTGTGAGTACAACCCACCTTTGATAATTGATTTTGAATAAATTTTATTAGTTATCTTAAAGCAACACCATTAGAAACAATATGTCAGAATAGTTTGATTCTGAGCCAAATTCTGCTCTTATTGTAGGAACCACTGCATTGTAAGAATTAGAATAATATCGTACTATATTCCCGTGAGGAGATTCGTGCATGCTTGATCACTTCTGTAAGAGCATTGTTCTTCGATCTTTATCGGTAACCCATCAGAACTGAATGTGATCAGCATCAAATCACAGGGTCAAATTATGATGTATGTAACTCTGTTGTCAATAAAAGAAAATCTATGTTCATTAACTATGTTCTTACTATTTTATTGAAGTTCGAGATCTTAAATTATATAGTAATCACTTTTGTTATCATCATCATCCACAAAAAATGACTTTAATCTCAATTACAAAGACCACATATCACTAATCTGAAAAGATACTTATCATAGCATGCAGTTGCTTGCATCAATATATATGGATGGAATTTCTTAGCAATATAGTTAATCATTACTGTAAATAATGTTGAACTCTTATGACAAAATAAAGGCAAAAATTTTTTAGTGCCTTATAACAACACGTAATAACCTGTATTTCAGGTGGGTAGTGGAAGTCATGTGATATCTTCCACTCACAAATAGACCAAATTAGCAGCAATAGCTTTGTAATTTTTCCTCTAATTTATCGTGAAAACCTGATAGAGCTGTAGGTAAGTGCTCAATTTGCATTAAAAAAATTGAACAGATTTCCATATTGGAAGAAAGCTATTTCCGTCCACAAGTTTTATGAAGACGTAGACAGCACTACTCCTCTTTCTTTCAATTTTCTATTATTCTCCTTTTATCCGTATTCCATTATATATATATCCTGAAGGGTGTTAAACAGTCCATTCGACATATATAATCAGTTGTTTAGAGACTCTTCTAGTTTGAGACCATTTCTTCATCTTAGGACCATCTTTGAAAGGCGAAAGAAAATATGGGAGATAGCTTGTGCCTAGCAGTTGGAATCATGGGTACTTTTTTCTTCATTTATTGTTTCAGTTTCCTAGCATTCTAGGCAAAAATATTAAACTTGGCCCAATATATCAAACCTGCATGGTTTTTTTTCTTGCAGGAAATGCAGCTTCTTTGTTACTATATGCTACGCCCATGTAATGTCTAGACACTACTCTATTTCATAGATGATTTCATATTATTTTATTTCCTATAAGATCTCATAAACTTGGATCTTATAACCAATATTATTATTTTCACATATTTCCAGATTAACTTTTTCTATGGTGATAAAGAAGAAAAGTACTGAGGAGTATTCATGCATTCCTTATATTATTGCACTGTTAAACTGTCTCCTCTTTACTTGGTATGGCTTGCCCCTTGTAAGCTACGGGTGGGAGAATTTCCCTGTGGTTACCGTCAATGGCTTAGGGATCCTTCTCGAGATTTCCTTCGTCCTTGTATTTTTTATATTTGCTTCAGCTAGAGGCAAGGTAAGTTATTTTAAAAATTTATGCATTAAAAAGAGGTTGTTTCTTTCTTTTAATTCTGCAGAAACTGATCAATATGCGTGTGAGAGATGTATAGTTTATGTAGACATAGCATGCTAGTCATTTATTATTCAGCAAAAGGAAGAAAAACAATGGTATAACTGTATCATTTTTATTTATGTAAATTCATAGTTGACAAAAAAATTAAAGATTAAATATCATGAATGCACAGATTAAGGTTGCTGCTGTAGTGATACCTGTTATCCTAGTGTTCTCCATCACTGCCGTTATCTCCACCTTTGTATTCCATGATCCTCACCATCGCAAAGTGTTCGTTGGAAGCATTGGCTTTGTGGCGTCCATATCTATGTATGGTTCTCCACTGGTGGTTGTGGTGAGTCATCTTTTACTATTATCATTCCATGATATCATTCTTGTGTGTTCACAAATTAAGTCACTATCTGGATTTTGTATCTCCTCGTAAGCATTCAGGTTTTCTAATTAATAGTCTGTTTATAATTGCAGAAGCAAGTGATCAAAACAAAAAGTGTGGAATTCATGCCTTTCTACTTATCTTTTTTCTCATTCCTGGCTAGTTCTCTATGGACAGGCTATGGATTAATGCGCCACGATTTCTTTATCACGGTTTGTGTAGCTATTAAATTCTCCTTTTGCTAAAAAAACTAAATGACAGAACAATTTTATGATTTGAAAGACATAAAATATGACAGTTTTACTTGATTTCCCTAATTTTTGCAGTCTCCTAGTCTGGTTGGTAGCATCTTAAGCTTTCTCCAACTTGTTGTCTACTTCAAGTACAGGAAAAGCGGAATTATAGAAGAACCAAATAAATGGGATTTAGAAAAGAATGAAGAGAAATCCAAGCAACCGCAGCTCGTGATAAACAATGATACTAATGGCAAGAGTTGAAGAATTGTAAGTTGTGTTGCTTTTCAGTGTCATCAAGGAACTTGAAAAATAATTATTTATTCTTAAATTCAGTAAGATTCATGCATTTCAGATGTGAAATTGAATTCATTGTTGAGTTAACGTTTGTGCATCAACAAAGCTCTAAGACAGGTTCTTGTCTGTGACAGGGGGAAACTTCATTTCATAGGGCGATAGTTGCAGTTCCTCGTATAGGGGGAAGGAGAAGCTTAAGCAGTCCAAATAACTCTTTTATTTTTAAAATTTTCTTATGTAAAGCTTGTTAATTCAAGTGTCTGAAAAAATAAAAATTTACTTTTTCACAGCAAGCCTGAATTTCAAGTGACGTGAATCTAAAAACTGAGAATTCATAAGAGAGTGAGCCAAAAACCTACCTTTCCATTTTCTGGAGATAGTGATTACAAAAGTAACTTTCAGGAGTTTATCAATATCATTTCCCTAAATCCTAAGAAACTTAAAAAGAAGAAGAGTAAAAGAGTAATATACTCAAATACTCAGATACGGCGAACAAGACCTTGACAGAATTTAGATGCTACATCATACAAGTCAATGATAATCTACATGCATGATTCCTCCAAATGTATTTTTATTAATTAACTTTTCCAGTTTGTAAAAGTTCCTTTATAACAACAAATGCATAAACAATCACCAATCACTACCAATGTGCAACAACCACCGATATGTCAACAAAATCACCAAAAAGAAAGTGTCATTTTCATTTAATTTAAACAGAATTGGAACCAGCTCATTAATAAGCCTTACAAAGAGACAATTAACCTTCACCTTTTTGGACAATAACAGTACTTATGATAGCTTTACCAAAAGAGACGGTTAATTTGCATCATCAGCATCAAGGTTAATTTCCAATACAAAAAGAAGTAATGAAAGCACTTAACCCACTTTGATTATGCATAAACTGTAATTTAAAAAGGATTGTAATATGAACCTATTCAATGTTTGACAATTGAGTGTGATCTATCATTGTCCACCATGCTTGTTGAATCAGAACAACACAAAGAAAAGCAAAGGATAGACATGTCCGATGCTAAATTTTAACATGTTATGTTGCCAAAACATAAATCTTTCAGCTTCAAGAACCTGTTGTGCAATTGATCCCATTAATCATAAAATGATGCCCTAAAAAAAAAGCTAACCTCGATCAGTAAAGGGCACATTTACTACAGTGAGCTCAACTGTGAATGAACTGACATTATTGTGGAAGAACAAACCTTGCCATCAATGAATGGCATCCTAAATTATAAAAGAAACAAGACGTGACAACAATAATGCTGCAATAAGGTACAGGGATTATAGAATAAGATATGACCAAGATAAGTTAAAGAAGATGGACATTAACCATTGCTTTAGATCCAATAGGAGCAAACATATTAATTAGTTTAAGCAATCCAAAATTTCAAGTTGGGAGAGAAACCTAAACGAATATATTTGATCAATGATAGTATTTTGAATTAAAAAGTACCCGACACTTGTATTCACATAGAATCATAATCAAATTGCACAACAGAATTTATATTTGCATTTAGATGCTCCAAAGTGGTATAAATCACGTTACAATTTGGATGGACTCTATCTTCTACAGAGAATGCATAAACTCCACTGCTCAGCTCAATCGAACTGCAACCAGGATCCTTTTTGACTTCCAAGTCTATCAATCTCTTCCTAATTCCCATCTTCTTCCCCCACTTCCCTGATGTCGCATATATGTTGGACAAAATAACATAAGCAGATGTTGCCTTGGGATCCAATGCTAACATCTTTTCAGACACCCTCTCACCCAGTTCCATATTCCTCCAAAACCAACAAGCACTGAGCAAAGCTCCCCAAACAACAACATCTGGTTCAATTGGCATCCATTTGATGAATTCCTCTGCTTTTTGCAGATGGCCTAACCGACCAAGAAGATCCACCACACAGGCATAGTGTTCTAATGTTGGCACTACTCCATAACACTCGTCCATTGAGTGAAAAATTTTCATCCCTTCATCTACTAGACCAGCATGAGCACAAGCTGACAGAATTCCAACAAAAGTAACAGCATTTGGAACTATTTCTTGTTCTAACATACACCTAAAAAGTAAGACTGCCTCAGAACCAAGCCCATAATGTGCGTATCCATTAATAAGAGCAGTCCATGCTGCAACGTTTGGTGAAGAGATGCGGCTAAATGATGCTTGAGCTTCAACAATGCTCCCACACCTTGAGTACATATCAATAAGGGATGTTCCGACATAAACATTAGACTCAAATGGTGTTTTAACCAAGTGGGCATGAAGTAACTGTCCTTGTTGAAGAGATCCCAAGCATGAGCATGCATGAAAGAGAACAGGGAATGTTGATCTGGTATGGTCTATTGCCAATCTGCTCATTGTCACATACAGTCCCAAAGCTTCTTCATGCAAATTATTTTGAACATAACCCGACATCATTGAATTCCAGGTCACTGGGTTTCTTTTGCCTTTCGTTTCTTCAAAAAGCTTCAAAGCTTTCTCAATTTCACCATTTCTGGAATACACGGAAATCATAGTATTCAAAGAAACTATTGTTCTGTGAGGCATTTTCTCAAATAATCTTTTCGAATCTTCAACTTGGCCTTGAGCCGCATAACCTTTAATCATCAGATTATATGAAACTGAATTAGCTTCAGTCAGTCTACTAAAAATCACCTCTGCATCTTCAATCCTATCCATCGATATAAGCCCATCAATAAGTGAGTTTGAAGCATTCAAACATGGATTTACCAATCTATCATAAACTCTCATTGCATCACCAAAAGCCTCACAACTACAATAGAATTCAATTAGTGCACCTCCAATGGAGTGATTAAATTCAAACCCACATTTTATCAAGAGCCCATGAACAACAGTCCCTTCGCACAAAACACAACGTTGACCAGAAGCCCTTATTACAGTATCAAAAGTATATTCATTCGGCTTCACCTCACCACTCTCTCTCATCCAAGAAAACGTCTTCAAAGCCTTCTCACAGCCATCTTCAGTCTTTGAATACCCTGAAATTAACGTAGTCCAAGCCACTACATCCTTTCTTGGCATCTTCACAAACACATCAAATGCATCACTCATTAAGTTGCATTGCGCATAACCAAAAAGCATCAAGCTCCACCAAAGCTCATTATCACGGTGTAATTCATCAAAAACCCGCTTAGTTTCTTTAATTTCAAAGCAATTCGCATAAAAGTACAATAAACCGCTACCTACAAACTCAAAATTCTCATACCCACATTTCAAGACAAGACAATGAATTTGTTTTCCATGAATTAAAGACTTCAGTTGGGCACATGCACTTAATACAGTGCAAAAGGTGGTATCGTTGAGCTTAATATTACTATAGTGCATTGTCGAAACTAGACGAAGAGAGTCATTGAATTTGGCCCATCTTGAGTAACCAGAAATCATGGCGTTCCATGAAACGACTGTTCGTTTTGGCATTTGATCGAACAGACTACGAGCAATATTCAGCTGTCCATTTTTTGCGTACTTCGTTATGGCAATGTTTGTAGAGACTATGTCGTTTAAGTTTAGTTTATGGGTTAAGTACAATTTGATGTTATCCCATAATTGGCGCTTCGATTGTACAGGAAAACAATATCTTAACGACATTTCGAAGACAGAAAACCTGGAATTGGAAAACGCAGCGTTTTGATTTCCAAGACCAAGACGACCGACATAACGCAACGCTTTTACATGGGCTTTCCCTCAAACTCACCGTTTGATGGATCACGTTGTGCAGGGCTGTGATTTTTGGACCAAAACGAAACGGTCTTTGAAATGGGGAGATAACGGATGAGGCAGAGTGATTGAGAAAATGAGAAATTATTCTGCACGGTTTTTCTGAACAATGAAAACGGGTACAAATAAAAGAATTGTATTAATGCCAATGGTGGTTTCTGAACACTATTTTCTATTGCCCACAATTGTTTTTAGTATTCATATATGTATCATATACTTAGGAGAAATTAAGCTACTCATTAGCTTGTAATTGACTTGTATGTATATAACTACCTAAAAACATAACACTTGTTAGCATGTAATTAGTCATATGGGTGACTAGTATCAGTATATATAGAGTTCTATTATATATTAAGTTACTCACATTTTGAATTATATAATTATTGTGTTTAATTTCATCCACCTCCTCCAACCCTCTTCATTTATATTCTTAACTTAAATTTATAACACATTATCAAGTTAATTTGGTATAAGAAGTATTTTATTTTTTATGTTTTTATTTAAATACTTTTATATTAGACTTTGCTTATTTTGATTATATAATTATATTACTCTTATTTTATATAATTATTATTATATAACTGTTTTTATGAGTATGCACTGTAACTACCAATAAACTTGGTCTTTCACGTCAACAAAAGGATAATATATCATTATTTATTGATATAATAATAATAATAATAATAATAATAATAATAATAATAATAATAGAGAAGTTTTTAAAACTTAAAAACTCTAAAATTAACTTCATTTACTAGAATTTAAAGTTTTAATGTGAATTTTATTTTAATCAAACTTGAAATCTTGAATAACAATTAACATTATTGGGCTTAAAATCCTTAATATACCTATCTTTTTAAATTTTAATATTTTTTATTGTGTTATTATTATGTTATATCTCAAATTTGAAGTTTTAATATAATTAATCAAGACTTATAGTAATAAAAATAAATTACAACCTAAAATTTTAAATATCAATTATAAATTTGAACATAAAGTCTTAAATAGATCAAATCTAAAGTTTTAATGTGATTAGAACTTAAAATTTTGTGTAATAATTATTAAAGTAAAACTTGAAATTTTAGATATATAAATTATTTATGGTAAACCTAAAATTCTAGTTATATACATATATATGAAATTTTTGATATTTTTTATGTGATACATGTTATGTTATTATAATATGAGTGTCTCTTTATTTCTAATAGCTAGATTAAAATGTTGAGTTTTAAACATTTAAAAGTTTTCGCTCTTAATGTCACTAAGAAACAACTATCTTTCTTAGATTTTGAATACAATAATATATCTTCAAACTCTAATACAACAACAACAAAAAAAATCGATTATAAAATTTATCAAAAGTTATAATTTTCTACACCTGCATGAAAGTTTGAAGGCTTAATATTTAATATTGAGAATCTATTAGATTCATAAGAGAACCTAAAAGAAAGATTTAATCACTAGAAAGATATATGTCTCTTAAAGGTTATAAATGAATGGACGAACTTAAGGTTATAGATTACAAAACTACCACTATATACAACTTTACTTTTTATTGAATCATTTCACAATTAAAATTATATGGCTAGAACGTATTCAAATAGAATATGCTAGAGAAAACATTCTCTACTTTTTATACAAGTAATGTGCTTTTACAAAAACAATATTGATAATATAGATTTCAACTCACTTTTTGGCTTCTGGTGACTAAATAAAATAATGAGTTTTTTGTTGAAAAATCATAAAAAAAAGTCTAGATGAATTTATGTCATTTTCAGAAGCAAATGTGAACACTAATAATAATTACAGGCATGGCAAAAATTACCAGAAAGGGCATAGTTATCAACCCTCTGCTAGCAATAAATTTTCAATATAGTGAAATAATAAATATAATTACCAAAAATAGAATTATTTAAAAGGCAAGATTTTAATAATAAATTTAGAAAATTCTTTGATGCTCTTTGTAGACGATGCAAATAAAAAGAGTATTGGTCATGAATATTGAAAATACCGAAAAAAGATTAAAAAAATAAAATGAGGACTATTTTCATCAATAATTTAGATCTAGTAGATTTTATTTATCTTGATATCTCTGACTTTTTTTGAAAATAAAGATGAAAAAATCAAATATTTAATTGGTGATAGAAATATTCATACCAATTAAGTTTTAACCAAATTTTCTATTTGACATCTTTTGTGTGTCCTTTTTTTTGTTGTTGTAATTATAATTTTTCTTTATTTTTGGTACTTTTTGTAGCAATATGATGTGTGTCTTTGTGTTATCACACTTTATCTAATGTAAACTTTTTGTTTAATAAAAGAAATAAATTTTAATAAATTATCTATCTTGAAAGAGAAAGATAGCGATATGTGGCTAATTGGTAGTGCATTTATGCATATTATCCTATAAGATAAAAAATATTTCTTGAATTAATAAAAATAAAAAATAAAGTCAATACCATATTAGGTCTTGCAAATTTAATTAAAGCTTTGCAAAAGTAATGATCCTATTAGCAGGTGAAACTAAATTATGAAATTTAATTGTCTTTATATTGGCTCAACTTCTTAAGAAATTTCTTTAACTTTAAAGATATTTACCAAAATAGATATCATCTTAAGATCTCAAATAAAAACAATGTAAAATATTTTTGTATTACTTCTAATATTTTTGGCAAGAAATGCATATTAAAAAACATCTTAAATTTTGTATCTAAACTATGTTATACAATTATAATTACAATCAACAGCTATGTAATAATAACCCAAAAGTTTAATGATTTAAAAATGTTTATGTTATGAGAGACTATCTAGATCATCCAAGGTCTATAATGATATGTAAAATTATTGAGAATTCTTATGAACATTTATTAAAGAATTAAAAGATTCTTTTGTTTAATGAGAATATTTATACTACTTGTTTACAAAGAAAATTAATGGTCCAACCATTTTACTCTTGGACCATCTTAGTCTAAAATTAGTTTTAAATATTTATCTTTCTTACAAAAATTTCACGGAGATTTATGAGCCAATAAATTCATCTAGTGGGTCATTTTATTATTTTATTGTCTTAATTGATACATTTAATCAATTGTTATATATTTTTATTATTTACATGTAATATTGCATTTGTTAGATTACTTTCACAAATTATCAAATTAAGGATATAGTTCTCTAATCACTCAATTAAGACAATATATTTAGATAATACTAATTTACTTTCAAGACATTTAATGACTATTGTAAATTAATGGGTATAGATGTAGACCATTCTGTCCTACATGTTTATAGCTAAAATAGATTAGTTAAATCACTGATTAAGCAAATTCAAATAATTGTTTGGACTTTAGTATTACAGACTCGTTACCAATTTATACATAGAGATATGCTATTTTATATGTTATAGCAGTAATTTAGTTTAAACCCAATGCTTATAATTAATATTCTTTATTGCAACTTATTTCTGATTATTAGCCTAATATGTCTCATTTATGCACTTTTGATTGTATTATGTATGTTTCTCTAGCGCCTTTACAATGCACTAAAATGGAAACTCAACACCATTTAGGAATTTATGTTTGCTTTAACTTATTTTCTATTATCAAATATCTTAATTTTTTAATAGGTGACTTATTTAAACACATAATAAGAAAATTTTTTCACTATTAGGAGAAAAGAAAATGCCTCTTAAAGTTAAACTGTATCTTTCTTAGAGGATAATTACTTTATCTTATTTTAATCTTTACTCTATACAATATAAAAATGAATTGCTAAAAGTTATCCAACTTAAGCAAAATTATAAATCAATTATCAAATACATTTAATGATACTATATGAGTGATAAAGTCACGTTTATCAACTATTAATGCATTAGCTCGAGTGATTATTCTTGAAGATCATTTCAAACAAATGGTAACAAATGAATCACTAGTTCGACATCAAAAATGGTGTAGACCACTTAGTTCAAAAAATATTATTTTGCAACTGAAAATGTTAGAGCTATACCCATAATTTTTAAACCAATCACTCCAAAAAAGCTAATTGTCCCTAAAAAAATAAATATGTTTGAAATGATTTATGTCTTTAAAGAGATATAAACCTTTAAAAAGAGACAAAAGTCTACAAATAAAAAAAGTTCACAAATTAGACATGTATGCATGTCATGTAGGACTGTAATAAAATAATTATTAATAATATATTTTCATATTCAGTGGCTACTGTGATTACGAGGGATGATTATAAATCATAAACTATTAATAGATGTAGAAAAAGATATGATTGGCCTAGAATTGGTTTTCTTACCAAACATGAATTATATGAATTTATAGTTCAAACACTTAAAGATGTTAAAGTCGCTAGATACAAATAAGTATTTGTATAAAAACATAACCAAAACAACTTTATTGTAAGATAAAAAGCACAAGTCATTACTTAAAGCTTCTCACATAAACCTAAAATTAATTTTAATAAAATTATTTCTCTTATAATGGATATTATTACATTTAGCCATTTAATTAGTTTGACAATGTTTAAAAATTTTTGATATGTATTTTATGGATATAGTGACTGTTTACTTATATAAATTAATTAACATAGATATTTATATGAAAATTTCTGAATAATTCAATATCCTTGAAGTATATCAAGCAAAACATCATAACTCGTATTCAATCAAACTCAATAATCCTTGTACGAATTGAAATAGTTTGGCTGTAGGTTTTTCAATCGGTTGAGTGAATATTTAATAAAAGAACAATATATTAATAAAAAATATATTAATAATCTTTCATATCTATAGGTACTTGTAAAGAAATTAGAATTTATAATGTTATTGTTATGATATATATATATATATGATATGATATGATATGATATGAAAATAATTAGAACTCTTGAAAAATTTTTGAATGTCTCTGAGTATTTAAAAATAGCAATTGACTGAAACATTTTAATAAAACTAAATATTAATTTATCCTTTATATTAAATATAAATTTAATAAGATATTTATTCATTAATTTGTATATATCAAAAAAATTGAAATATTTTAATATGAATAAATCTTATTTATTAAACATGCTTGTGATTATATATTCTTTTTATTTTAAAAAAATCTATTTCACAAATTTACGATAGTTCATCAGTTTATATTTTTGGGCTAGTAAGCACTGATGCTCAGTTAGACTGACCCAAATCAATTAAACCTTTGTTTTCTTTCAATTTCCAACAATAACAACATTTGTTCTCCTTTCACATTCAAACTCTTGCATAAAAAATAATCTCCATGCATGAAGACACGTGTACCACCCTTTCTCATATCTTCTAATTTCACAGCATCTCTTTCCGACACATCTTTATCTTCTGACTCTTAACCAAAATCCAACAAAACCATTTTGTATTAGTTACAGGATATATCTTTATTGTGTAGTTTGTATGCAATAATGGTAAAGCTAATGTCAGCAAGAGAGCCTCAAATGTATGGCTTGAGGTTGTCAAGAAAGCTAGCATAGTATATAAATGTCGATTTATTGTGTTTGTATTAGATATATGTCCTAAAATCAGTCATGTCATATGCACTATAAGATAATATGACTTTAGTGGTGACATTTTTAATGACAATGAAAAATTAGTCACTAAAACGATATTTTAGAAATGCTAATATTAAAGTTTATGAATGCCAATATTAAAGAAAATAAGCTTGTCGAACTTAATTTTAAAGTCTAGTATGAAAATCTCAGAATAGTTCTATGTTTCAAAAAGGTTAGCTATATTCTTAATGGGCCGACACCTATGACCCTTTCTGATGATGTGTCATATGAGGAAAAAGAGACATTTCAAAACTAAAAAGATAATAATCTTAAGGTGGGATCGTATATGTTGGAATTTATAAACAATAACTTACAAGTCCAATATGAAGACATGTCAGATGATTCGAAAATTTTTCTCTCTTTAGTAGAGCTATTTAAGGAGAGTTCCAATACCCCTATTTAATATCAAACTCAATCATAGATTGCCTCTAAAATTTTATCTTATGAAAATGATTAACTTTATAGTACAATTTGATGCCTTAGGGCTTTTTATAAACTTTGCTTATAAACTAATTTAATCCTTCAATCAATTCTTTCCAACTTTGACTAGTTTGTTACCAATTATAACATAAACAAATTGGTAAATTCACTCTCTAAAATTATGTAGAAATTATTTTATTTTATAAGAGAATAACGAAAAAAAAGGTAAGGAGATCATTTTTGCCACGGTGTCTTTTGATAAGACATTAAAGAAAAAAGGTAAAAAGACCTCAAGTATGAACCTATAAGAGGTCTCTCCAAGAAAAAAAAGAAGTATAAAGGCAAAAATGTTACAAAAATCTAAGTTAATAATGAGTGTTATTATTGTAAGAAGCTTGGCCACTGAAAGAGAATTTATCTTTTTTTATCTTGAAAGCTTTGTTATAACCCAATTTTGTCCTCTGTAAATTTTATTCATGATCGAGGTGCCAAATTCGTGATAATGACATGAGGCTTAATT
>JAWDEX010000023.1:5187902-5259511 GCA_035221805.1 Trichilia hirta
ATATATTTTTTTTTTTTTTGGCGAAGAAAGCATTTAAAATATTTTCTAGGTTGCTTTTCTTTGACAATTTTCTAGCGTCTTTGTGAGAAGTCGAGGAATTTCTTTTGCTGGAAACCTCTGTTACACAGTTGAATTTAGAACTAAATGCCTATATAGATTTATGGTTGTAATGCAAAGCACTTGAGAAATTTGTCAACTTTTCTTTATGCGGGGTTTGTATTGGGTATGGTTAGAAATTATTGGAAGCCTATTTTTATTCTTCGGGGGATTAACGAACGCAGTGAAGGTGTTCAACGTACAGCAAGTTGATGGATTGCGGCTTGAGAAGTTGCGAGGAGGAGCACAAGAACGGCTGATGAGAGAAAGGGACGGCTACATCCCGCTCATTATAGAAGAGCAAAGGAGAAGGAAAATACCGGTAGCAGTTACAGAAGACGAAGCAAAGGCAGTAGCAGTTATTCCAGCTCTTGCCCCCATTATCCCTGCACCAATATCACAAAAGAATTTGTTTGCTCTTGCCCCTGCTATCCCTGCGACACTATCACAAAAGAATGTGCTTCATGTTGCTCCTATCACAAAGCCATATAAGGATGTGCTTGTTAGCCAAACTTAGAAAGTAGTGTCAGTTTGTTATACTAACAATCAGATCTCGTATAATTGCAAATTTTTTAAATTTTAACTTAAAAATCTTTAATTGAGTGCTGCTACTGGATAATACTCACCTCTCCGTCTCACACTCTCTTTTTGCTGGAGGAAGATTTGTTGGCGTGATTATTGGGATTAAATTTCAAATTTCTCCTTTCTGATAAAGTACACTAGATCATCTTTAATTCTATCATCAATAGATTCTAATATTCTAATACTAAAAATAAAATAAAATAAAATCTTCGTATAGTCTAATTAAGCCATGTATATGAATTGATTTACTTCATGCATTTAAATAAGTAGGAGAAAAAAAAGCAAATGCTACATATTTTTTCAAAATTATCTAAAAAATATATTTTAAATAATATGATAAGTTAGGTGATATTTATACATTAAATAATAAAAATTTAATTACTTAATAAATATATATTACTAAGATGCATTTATGAAATAAAATTTTAAAATACTTAATATTAATTATTAAAAAATATAAAATAAATTTTATAATGAAATTTGAAAAAGGTAATTGTATATTTTTACTTCTTTTTGATGTAATTACTTTATTGTCTGAGGTCAAAATGCATCTTTAAAATTAAAGTGCTGTGATTATGTAATAAAATATATATATTAAATATATAATTAAAAAATAAATGAAGTTTATTAAAAATTAATTTTATAAATCTTTTATAATTTTACCATTTAATTTAATTGAAAACCAAAAATACAATGTATTTTTAATTAAATTGACCATTTTAGCAATACAACAATATAAATAAAAAAATCTATATATATGACAAGCCAGATAAAATTTAGCATAATTTCTTTTTTTAAAGAAACATAATTTCTTTAAATTTCTGTAAATTAACGTATTTGATGTTTTAAACTGACTTTTTGACTTCTCAACTATAATGGCTTTATTAAATGTGTGATTCAATTTAAAGAATATAAAAAAAATAATTCAACAATTTTCATTTAAAATATTTTACACATTCATCCAAAAGAAAACGCCTCTCCTGCTAATATACGCTCATGATACTTCGTCCGCTAACTTCAACTAGGTGCACAATACGCCAACCCGGCACCCAAAAAATTTGCGTCCCCCATACCCGATTATAGAGTAAATTACAACAATAATCCACAAATAGGTTCAGTTCTCTCACTCGAAACCCTAGGCTCGAAGTTACAACAAAATCAAGGCCTCCTTCACTTAATTTTGTTAGGTATTTGACTTATAATAATCTAGTATTTATCGTATCTCTCTATTTGCATTGGTTAATGACATCGATTATGTTTTTCTATTTCTTTCGATTCACTTTCTTTATTTTGATACTGATGTTAGAGTTTTGATTGCGAGTCAGCGACGTTTAATTTTTAAAAGAATTTTTCGGTGTATTTTTTTGGCTGTATGTTGGTTCTGTTTGTTTTTGATATATATATACAATCCAAAGCTTCTGCCAACTTTGGACCAAATTTTCTTAAGAAAATATGTTTTGATTGGGAGTTTCCAGAAACGGTTGTCGGATTCAATGATGAAAATAGTTAAAAATATAAAAGAGAATGCATATTTCTCTTCTTTGTTGTTTGTATTTGAGATCCATTTTTGTTTTCTTTCTTTTTTGTTATTTTTTTCTATTATTATAGTTCTGGTCCTTGCATTGTAGGTTGATTGTTGTATATTTTAAAATCTAGTTTCAAATTTCTGCACGAAAGGATTTTAGCATATTGAAAAGAAGTTGTTTGCCAGTGCTTACAGCACAGCATGCAAAAATTGCTAGTTTAATTGTTCATTTTTTAAATTTATGTGAAAAAATCTAGTCTCAAAAGTGAATATGACGGAAGAAGTCACCCATTTAAGACAAAAATTATTCTTGTATATTTTTTTGGGTGCAGATTTACTAAGTGCTTCATGTATATTCTGCAGCAATGTTTGTGTACAGATGTGGTGTAGATATGTGTTCTTTTATCTTCTCAGATGTGTTATTAATACGAAGTCTAGGTTTATGTTCTGTATGCATACTAAAGATGAAGATATTAGGTTCGCATTTCTCTGTTGCAGAATCTCATTTTAGTTTGGTTTATATTGTAGTAGTTGAAGGGCAGTGCACATTTTGTGGTGTTTTTTGCTGGGTTTGGTTAGTTGTGGAGAATGGCATCTGTATTTAGTCAGCCACAATTCCGTTACACCCAACCTCCATCTAAGGTGCTCCATTTGAGAAACTTGCCATGGGAATGCGCAGAGGAGGAATTAATTGAGCTTGGCAAGCCGTTTGGTAAGGTTGTTAACACAAAGTGTAATGTTGGAGCAAATCGGAATCAGGCTTTTATAGAATTTGTAAGTGAACTTGGATCTTTCTGTTTCTAATTGTTTCTCTAATTTCTTGAATAATTTTATTAACTTGTGTTTGTCTATTATGTTTTTAATGTCCTTCAGGTAGATCTGAATCAAGCCATTGCGATGATATCATACTATGCTTCGTCCTCAGAGCCTGCTCAGGTGCGGGGTAAGACTGTCTACTTGCAGTACTCAAATAGGCAGGAAATAGTAAACAACAAAACAACAGCAGATGTTGCTGGAAATGTATTGTTGGTAACAATTGAGGGTACAGATGCACGCCTTGTGAGCATTGATGTTTTACACCTGGTAAGTTCATTTCATGCCCTACTTTTATGGCTTGACGAGGTAAACATATTACCGAACAGTGTTGTCAATGAGCTTCTGTAATTAGGCTGCAGTTTGTCATGCTTTGGAAAGCTTTTGTTTGACATGAATGTAAATGAATCAGCAGGCCCGTGTCAAGGAAATATCTCCAATGGCAGCTTAATGCATCGGGAGAAAGAGCACATGTGTGTTTGTCTTCTTTCTCCTTTCCTTAACACTGCCTCTTTCTTCCCTACACTTCCTCCTTACCTTCCAATTCGTAACATTCTAATAGTTTAGGGTGATATCATTTTTTTCCTTCTTGTGCATCCCTCTCTCTTTTTACTTCTGCATGCTTTATGTTATGTTTTGGTTATTATGTAACTGATGATGGCGCAGGTTTTATCCATTTTTATTTTATTTTCAATTTTTTTTAAACTATACGATAATGTATTCAACCTATTTTAGTTTTAGTTTCTTTTCGAGCAATAAGCATGAACTTGTGAAACGATTTCTGAGTTTGTGCCTTTTCACTTGGAGTGGGTTTTATTGATCTTTGTGGAAGCACTGAGTTTCTGATGCAGTAAGTGATTCTCCTAGTTTTGGAGAATATGGATTTTGCTTTTAGACTCAAACAAATGAATGAATTTTGTGAAGTCCAGCATTTTGTTGGTAATGCAATGTGATCAAGTGCTTAATAACCTATTGAATGCTGGCCTCCTCTTGCTTAGTTTGTGGAAGATAGATGTTGGTTTCTTTATCCATTATTCTTTCTTAACACTATAGTATGTCTTGGTTTGTATATAAGTTATTGATTGGTCATAAAATTGACAGAAACAAGCCTCCCAGGACTGTGAAGTTCTCTAGAATTGCTTATTTTCATAGTTCAGTGTTTTGCGTTTGTCTCATTATTTTTTTCCCCCAATACATAAAATACTGCTATCTATTTGTTTTGAACCGTAAAATATGTGTATCGGTCTACATTTGGTTTTCTGTGGTTATTATTAGGAGGTGCAGTGCAGAATCTTCTCTTCAGAGTTTATCAAATATCTGTTTTCACTTTGCCTTTTCTAAAAGATATTTCAGTAATGCAGGTTTTTTCAGCCTTTGGTTTTGTGCATAAGATTACTACCTTTGAGAAGACAGCTGGTTTTCAGGTATATGCAAATGTTATTTAATAAATTATATTGCTTATTTTTTGCATTGTTTAAACCTCAACTCATTTAGTGCACTATCATTTTAGGCATTGGTGCAATTTTCTGATACGGAAACTGCCTCTTCTGCAAAAAATGCCCTGGATGGAAGAAGCATCCCTAGGTGACAATTATATTAATTTTTTGACACGGTATTTAGTCTAACTGCTATGGAATCTATAGGTGAAACATGATTGGAAAAAAACACCTTCTATCCATTGAAGATTTTTTGGCATAAGTGATCTATTAAGTTTCTTATGATGAATTAAACACATCAAATTATGTTATATTTTTTAGTCCTTAAGTTTGAACAAAGAATTGGCATATTGTGTTTGCTAAATTATTATATTACCTAGTGAATTTGCCAGGTAAACCATTATATTATAGTTCCTTGGAACATTCACGTGTCCTATATGAATCTTTTAACAGTTGTATTAGGATTTCATACTGTCAAATGTGCCAGATTGGTGATCTATTGACTTTCTTATACTTGGTGCAGGTATCTTCTCCCTGAACATATGGGGCCATGCACCCTTAGGATCACATATTCTGCTCACACGGATTTGAGTGTGAAATTCCAGAGCCACCGTAGCAGGTATTCTTGCCAAGTAATTTGTTTCTGACTGTTTTTTTATTGTCCATGCCTTCTTCTGGAAGACACTAGTCTTTTTATTGTATTTGCTCCGGTCATACCCCCCCTGATCTCTCTTAGTGTATTGTTTTTGAAATGCATTTTATGTTAATTGCTAATTTCAGGGACTACACTAATCCTTACCTTCCTGTTGCTCCATCGGCAATAGATGCTAGTGGTCAGGTAACTGGGATTCAAAAGTTTATTTGTGTTATAGGTATTGGTAGTTAGAAATTGCATTCTAATTGTCTGTGAATAACATGTGGCATATGTGAAGCAACCAGACTATATTTGTAGCCTACATGAGCTCCCTGCCATCCTCAACAATCTAATGTGTCTAATTTTGTTTTCCTTCATGCATGGAAGTATAAAATACTCCCTTCCAAACCTTTGTATATGCATCATACATGCTGAGATACAATTTGCTGCAGCTTACATTTCAGTGATACATAAGATGGCATGTTGTTAGCTTTGTAATTCTTTTTCTGTATGTTTAATTTATGATATGCTTATTTGGTTTATTAATTGGGATGTCATCATTGCAGTTGAGTGTGGGTCTTGATGGAAAAAAAATAGAACCAGAGAGTAACGTACTTCTTGCATCTATTGAGAATATGCAATACGCTGTTACCTTGGATGTTTTGCACATGGTATATCCATTAACTTAAGCAATTATTAAAATTATTGTTCAAGCATACCTTTTTTAATACTGATCGTTCTGCTGCCTTCTTTGCCCTGTGGCTAGGTTTTTTCTGCTTTTGGGCCCGTACAAAAGATTGCCATGTTCGATAAGAATGGTGGACTTCAAGCTTTGATTCAGTACCCTGGTAATTGCAAACCCTGAGAACTTTTATTTATATAGTTCACAATTGATATCATTGTTATACAGCACATGCTTATCATGAGAGTGGCTTTTATGTTGGTGTTTCTCTATCGATTTATACCATACAAAATACACTACACCATTACAGTTTTATCTTATGATGAATTCTGTATTTTTCAGAATGATACATTCACTTTAGTTGTCACTTAAGATGCTTAACCAAGGTCTCAATGGCACCACTGATTGCAGATGTTCAGACAGCTGTTGTTGCCAAGGAAGCCTTGGAAGGTCATTGCATCTATGATGGCGGGTTTTGCAAGCTCCACATATCATACTCTCGCCACACTGACCTCAGTATAAAGGTAATTAGATTGTACCCTAGAAATAGCATTGCTTCCATGAAACTTCCAAGTGTCCGCTATTCAGCATAGTTGATCATTGCATAGACTTTTCTATGACCTTAAATTTCTGTTAAGAGAAAACAGAGCTTGTTATTAACAGCTGGTATGCTGATTCCAGATCAATAATGATCGAAGCAGAGATTACACAATCCCCAACACTCCCATGGTTAACTCTCAACCATCTATACTTGGGCAGCAGCCGGTTCCAATGGCAGGCACTACCACTCATCAATTCAATGGGACTCAGTTTGCTCCTCCTCCTGAGCAGCCTGTTATGCATCAGCCTTCTTCCGGATGGGGAGCTGTTCCAGCAGTATCACAATCCATGGCAATGATGGGTAATCCTCCTTACATGCCTTCCGGATCTATGCCTCAAATGGGCCCTGGAATGATGCATATGCAGGCCCGGGGGGGCATGCCTCACCCTGGGACAATGCCCCCAGCAAGACCAGATCGCATGCAATAGCAGATCCTCTAGAGTTGTTTTACTGGTTTTTTGCTTCAATGGAGCATCCATTGACCAAACGAGCCTAGTGGTGAAGATTTCACTATTCTGGAAGCTAAAATGTGACAAAATGTTTCTTTTCATTGATTTTACTGAGATGATGGTTGAATTCCTGTTGCAAACGTAAGACCTTTATGAACTTCAGTTGTTGACTGTTAGTGTTAATGAATTAAATTAACTTGAAGAGGCTGGTATGTTATTCTTTTATCCTGGCAATGAAGTTGCCAACCCTCCTAAGATTTCTTGGAGAAAGATTTTGCTCTGCAGTCCGTCTTTGAGCTTTACGTGAATCATTGGCATATAAATAAGACGGTTTTGTTTGAGCTCACGTTGTTGAAATTTATTATAATTATGTTTACGTTAGTATTAAATTAAACAAATATATACAATGTTTATGATTTTAATAAAATGCTAAGGGGAGTAGGAACGTCCATTATATTAAGAAAATTTTCAATGATTTTGTATTGATTAAGCGATTCGTTGCATAGAAAAAATGAGTAAAGGAAGTAAAATTATTTTTTCCCAAATTAACGAGGAATTTTTATTTGTTTCAAAAAACCAAAAAGCGGTTCATTTGTGTTGAGTTGATGACTGGACTTCGTGAGTCATCATTTGTGAAAATTCCTACTTCGTGAGTCATCATTTGTGAAAATTCCTAGAAGTCAAATGATCATGGTATAACACAAGGTGAGAATCAGCTAATCCCAAGCCGGCGCCAAATTCAATCGAGATAAGGTTTTCACTTTAGTGCTGCTTCCTCAACTCTTCTTCACTCCCTCTCTCTCTTAATACTTATAACACCAAATCCTGTGGCTGTCCTCTTTTTGTCTTTCTTTCTCCCCTCTCGTTGCAGGGAGATTATCCGAACTCAAGACAGTCAAAGCAGAAAGAGAGATTTCCCACGCGAAACCCTAACTAACGAACGCCAATGGCGATCATTCTTCAAGCCTCTCTTCTCTACAAACCTTCGCTCTCTCTTAATACTTCCCATCAATCTTCTCCTATGAAACGGCTTCGTTTACACCCCTGCCTATCCTCTTGTCACCGCCACCGTTATCATCATCAACGTCAATTTTTGAGTTTGAGGTTCCGTCCTCTTCATCAATCAATTGCTTGCGCATTGCACTCCGAAAACATGGATTCCGAAGATTCTAATCTGCTCAATAGCTCAAATCCCGATTTTGATAAGATTTCCAATTTATCGGGAGGACTTTCGGAGTCTGGAATTGGAGAAATTTCCAAGTGTGAGATGAAGGTAGAGGAGGTGAATGGCCAAGGTAGTTTTGGGAAAAGTGAGGGGGTGGATGAGAAACCGGCGAAAAAACTGGGTGACAAGAGTAAAATGCCGTTGCTGATATTTTTGACGGGAGTGTGGGCGAGGATGAGAAGAGGAATGCAGAAATTGATGACGTGGGATTGGTTGAGTTGGTGGCCGTTTTGGCGTCAGGAGAAGCGGCTAGAACAGCTGATTGCTGAAGCTAACGCCAATCCAAAGGATGCTGCGAAACAGAGCGCACTGTTAACTGAACTCAATAAGCACAGGTTGGTTTATGGGATACTATTGCGGTGTTCCAATCTCTTGAAGTTCATTTTTTAGGTTTGCTTAATTAAGTTAAAAGTGTATATAAATAGTTAAAACACTTTTTCTATTTATTTTGTAGTGTTAAATTGAAATAGATAAAACTGCAGTTTTAGAATAAATGAACCTTGAAGTGTCTTTTTGCTCTTCGAGTTTACGTGCTTTGGTTGCTTCAAAAATGGGTGGTTTTGATAAAGTGGGAGTGTATTTGGAGCGTAGAAATATGCTTGATATTTACTTTGTTGTATTTTCATTAAATAGATCAAGTGCTTTTTAGTATAGAAAAGTGCTTGGACCACTTTTTAGAAAAGCAAATAATAGGTGAATAAAAGAGTTGAAATACTTTACCCAAAAAGTGCTTCACAAGTGTTAAAAGCGCTAACTGGAAAAGCACTACTATACACAGCTCTAACGGGATTATTTATCTTGTTTCTCAGCCCCGAGGCAGTTATCAAGCGGTTTGAGCAAAGGGAGCATGACGTGGACAGTGTAGGCGTTGTGGAATATCTTCGGGCGCTTGTGGTCACCAATGCTATTGCAGATTATCTGCCTGATGAACAATCTGGAAAGCCTTCTGCTCTTCCTGCACTGGTAATCAATCTTGTTGCTTTGTCTCACTTTTATTAATTGGTATGCTGTAATACACATTGTTTAACAGTGAATTTGCTTGTTTGGACTGAATGACATTGCTGTATCTTTAGAGACTATTTTATGTGCTTTTACAAGGTAATATTGCATAGAGTTTCTTCTATTTAAAATTTTCTGTCAACTACTATTTCTTTTATGAGTTTTCCCTTCCTTTTTGGTTTTTCTTTCTTTCAGGGCTTTTTTTTTTTTGGCATAAATTACTCAGCCAATTTCTTTTAATGTTTGCTTTCGTACTTGGACTTTCTTCTTCACTCATGTTATTACTTTTTTGACAAAGTAGTTTTATATAGCTAATCAACTTAAATTTACTTGGTAGTTGCAAGAATTAAAACAACGTGCATCAGGCAACACAGATGAGCCATTCCTGAACCCGGGCATATCTGAGAAACAGCCATTGCATGTGGTGATGGTAAGGATCAGTCTTGAAGTCATTCTTCTTGCCCCGTGCTGGGAGAGCAGTATAGTTGGTACCCTATGATTTTTGCACCATCCATAAGTATAGGAAGCAAGATTGTTTTCCACCTCAAAACTTTCTCCCAATTTGATTCTCTCAGTTTATGTTTATGTTATGAATTTTCATAGCTTGGTTTATTTTATTTCCTCTGTTAGGTTGATCCAAAAGTGTCGAACAAATCAAGATTTGCTCAAGAGCTTATCTCAACTGTCTTATTCACTGTTGCCATTGGATTAGTGTGGTACGAGTCTTTATTTTCTTAGTGTAGTTTTACTTGATTATTTTGATCTCTAAATCTGTAAATATCAGATGTAAAATAAAAGTTTTGTATTTCACTCTTATATCTAATCCAAGTGCTAAGTAGTGCTTCTTGTCTCTTTAAGTTGTCACTCTAGTTCATAGTAAAAGTGTTTTCAGGTTGATGGGTGCTGCTGCACTTCAGAAGTATATAGGAAGCCTGGGTGGAATTGGAACTTCAGGCGTCGGATCAAGTTCTTCTTATACCCCGAAGGAGTTGAATAAAGAAGTTATGCCGGAGAAGGTAATATAAAGTTGTTTTGAGTGCTTGCAGAGCTTGTTGTTCTCTAGACTGCTGTCATAATTTGCTTGCGAATTATTGAACATCTTCCTTTGTTGGGAAGATAGAAAAGGACTGCGAATATTAGGTTTAAATTAGTTTTGATTTCTGTAATTTATTGTAGAAAAGATGGGAAAAGATGAAATAATTTAGGTTTGGGTTACTGGAGGACCTAATTTTTTTTACTACTTTAATAGGGTAAGTATTGGAAAGGGAATGAATAAGAGTTTATTGATCAAAGGAAATCATTTGAAGGTGTTACTTTCCATTTTGGCTTTGAAACTTGTTGGACTGCTATCTCATTTGACTATAATAATTAGTTGTAGTCCTGGTATCACATATATTGTGACAATAATTTGTCATGTTTGTCATGTGGATCAGTTTTGTATTTGAGATATAACAGATGATCTTGAACCAGGCATTTGCCCTGATTAATTGTGTTCTTGCAGAATGTTAAAACATTTAAGGATGTTAAAGGTTGTGATGATGCAAAACAAGAGCTTGTGGAAATAGTAGAGTATCTAAAAAACCCTTCAAAGTTCACTCGCCTTGGAGGGAAGTTGCCAAAGGTTTGTGCGATAGTTTATGTTTTCTGAATAGAAGTGTCTTTTCCCCAAGTGTTTTTTTCTTCTCATGTTCTGCTTCAGCTCCATATGTTGGCATTTGCTTTTCATATAACATTGTTTAATGTTGACTTGGTAACACTTGAGGAAGTTCGAATGATATAGTAAAAATAGTCATGATCCTTATGCAAGGATGACATGCAAATCATGAAAGTAATCGTGTACGCTGTGTGCTTATGTGTACATTACCTTCTTTACCAGTCAAAATAAGTTGCCTGATATATTCAGCAACCTAACATAAACATTGTCTGCTATTCAATACTGCTTAGTTTAAACCATTAGAAGAACTTCAAAAATTTATTAACTATAATTAGTTTATGCACTAAAATAGTTCATTCTTCCAATCAATAACTATCATTTATTTTGCTTTTAGATTGTATAAGCATAAGGACTATGTTCAAAATTATAAGTTCTCTATGCACTTTTGGGCAGGGAATTCTTTTGACAGGAGCACCTGGAACAGGAAAAACTCTGCTTGCCAAGGTATAGTGAACCGTCTCTATTCTTGTAGATGATTTTTTATGTTTGTCAAGGAATTTTTAGGATTCGATTGAATAAAAGAAGGAGTCATAAATGGTTATAGAAATTGATAGGAATTCTAAGTTTTCTACCAAAGCCAATACATTTACATCCTGCTTAAATGTAATTGGTCTTTTTTTCTTCTTGCTGGTTGGTGGTAACAGTTTTCTGTGACATGTCTTCTCATATGCAGATTCACACTTTATAATATTGATATTTTTCTGTAAAATTATGAATTAAGTGAAATTGGTAAATAATGGAATTGGTGCATGTGTGAATTGGATTGGAAATTAGTTGCTTTTGAGTTTTTGAAGATTGGCATTTAGTATTCTTTACTAAACTCCTTGTGTGGGTGGTCCTGTTCATCTTCAATTTTCCTACCAGGTTATTTTACATCCATTTAGATATTTTACCTTCTCTTACAGATGCGTATGGCTTAATAATAGTTTATTCTAATAATGATTTGGTTAATTTTGAGTATTGAAGGCTATTGCTGGGGAAGCTGGAGTACCATTTTTCTATCGAGCAGGATCTGAATTTGAGGAAATGTAAGATGGTTCTTATTTTAGTTGTGCTTGTCGTTTAATCATTGTTTGATCTGTAATATGCTGATTTAACTTTTTTTAAATTTGAAGGTTTGTTGGAGTTGGTGCTAGGCGTGTAAGATCCTTGTTTCAGGCAGCCAAAAAGAAGGTTTGTTGTTTTGAGGCATTCTTTGGGGATGTTCTGTGAGATCAAAAGCAGAGAGAGAAAAAAAATTAATAAGATTTTAAAATTCTCTTGACGGCCACTTGTGGTGCTCAATATGATTTTTCAGCCAATTCTTCTGCTGAATATGATCTTTTAGTTATTTTTCTATTTTAGCTTTTTCAGAAAAGTATAAAATATAGCTGAAAGACATCTGCTAGTGGTGTTCCGGATATATGCAATACTTTTGCGCCCAGAAAGTGTCTTATTGCTCGTATTTTACTTAATTAACTCATTAAGAGAAAAAAGGGCAGAAATGGATGGTGAGGGAAATGGTGTGCATTGTACATTGTTCTTATGACATGCAACTGCAATATATCATGATCCTGTGAGCAGAGAAATGCAGGTGTATTGAGAGACTAAACATGTTAAGACCTTGCGTGAATGGTGATAAAAGCATGAAACATAGGATTCAAAAAACTCATCCATCTTAGCAGAGGAAATTAACATATAACTTTTGGATTATGCTGGAGAAATAATTATGAAAGTTCTAACACTTGAGAGTTCAAACTTCCAACTGTGGCAAAGGAATTAACGTGTATTTTTAACCTAGCTTTTCAGTTCGAGTATTGAGGAAATAAGAAGAGTATTCTGGGCTCTAGCAATTAGGATTGTTAAGAGGAGTTCAATTTTGAATGGAACTATGTATATGTCAGAAATTTTTCTTTGATAAAAAGGAAGTTTTGAGTAAAAATTTGTAAATATGACGAGAGATTAGGTGTTTCCTATCACTCAAAATGGTACAGAAAATATGTTGTTGGATGCAGCTTCTGTGATAGATGACTTGTCGGAAACATGTTATTTTTTTATACCTATTTTTCCTCATCTGTTAGTAGTCTAGTTTAATGTGGGCTTTCACTTGTGGTTGTAGTAATGTATTCTGTTTAAAATACATCTTGAGGGTTGCTGGTGTTCCTTGGGCTTCATCTATTTTTAGCTGATATGATTTTCAGCGAAGGGTGGGATGAGGTAGATCTAGCTTCTGATTTGAATCAGAATGAGCAGATTTCTCTCTGGGTTAATCATACGTTTGTTCATTTTCTATTTTCCATATGATTATGAATTTCGAGTTTTCTTGATGTGATGTAGGGTTTGCTTAATACTGTGGCCTACTTATCTAATTGCATAATTTTTGTTATTTTATGTTTCATAGGCTCCTTGCATCATCTTTATTGATGAAATAGATGCTGTTGGATCCACAAGAAAACAGTGGGAAGGCCACACGAAGAAAACATTGCATCAACTGCTTGTTGAAATGGATGGTTTTGAACAAAATGAGGTGCATTTTGCTTGCTCATTGTAGGGATGAGTTTGTTTATGCATTTTTTAATTTCTAGAACTTTCCTACCAACAGGGAATAATTTTAATGGCTGCAACAAATTTGCCTGATATTCTTGATCCAGCTTTGACCAGGCCTGGTAGATTTGACAGGCATGTAAGTTCTTTTTATCTATGTTGGTTTCAGTTTTGGATTTGTAAGTTTTATTTAGCAGTTCCCAAGGAAAGTGAAGATGGCATTGCGGAAGGTTCTTGAGCAAATGTTTTAATCTTTTATTTGCACTGTGGGCAAAATTCTATTTTCTAGAGTAGATTTAACCTTGTGGAAGGATTAAATTATTTCAGCAGAATGTTCAACTTTTTTGTCTGCCCTAGATGCATCTTGATTCTATTATCAATATGTTTTTTACACTAATTTTTTGGGGTCTTGGAGACAAAATTCTAACAAAGCCCACTTTTAGATTGTTGTACCAAATCCTGATGTGAAGGGTCGACAAGAAATTTTGGAGCTGTATCTTCAGGATAAACCTTTGGCAGATGATGTAGACATTAAATCAATTGCCAGAGGCACACCAGGATTCAATGGAGCTGGTAAGTTTCCTTTCATTTGACTGAAGCAGCCTTTTCCTCTTTAAAGAGAACTTTTTCTTTTGTAACAAATTTTCTATATCTCCCACCAGTGAACTCCCCGCATTTTTCTTTTTCCCTTGTTCCCAATTAGATCTTGCAAACTTGGTAAACATTGCTGCCATTAAAGCTGCTGTTGATGGTGCGGAGAAGCTAACTGCTAGTGAGTTGGAATTTGCTAAAGATAGGATAATTATGGGTACTGAGCGGAAAACAATGTTCATTTCAGAAGAGTCAAAGAAGGTATGTTCCTCACTCGTGAGGTAATGTAGAATTCTGGGATGAAGAATTGAAGTATCTTCGTGTGATCCAGTCTTCATATGTTCGTTGCACTTGCCTTTTATCTATGAATCTGTGGTGTGTCAAACTAGAATGATAAATGTGGTGCTCTTGTTATGTTGCTCTGTATCCACCAGATCATATACTCAATTGAATAGACTAAACAAATCCTGTCTCTTATTTTAGTTCTAAATACTAGGATTTTGGATGGACTAGGGTAAGTGGTGGAATATGCTTGCCCTGTTGTGTGGTATCCAACAGGACATATTTGGATTCATCTATCTAAATTTTCATCTGGAGTTTGGTGATCACAGTATTGGCAGGAAATTACATCACAATTACCTTGTAGTGTTAATTGTTATCTGACTAATTTTAGAATAAATTGTGAGTTTAATGCATTAAGAAGTGTATGGATATTTAGCTTTTTAGTTGTATAAAAATTGTCAACGCCGTTTCTCCACTTGCTGAGACATTGCTACAACATTATTTCAGCTCACTGCATATCATGAGAGTGGTCACGCAATTGTTGCTTTCAACACTGAGGGTGCACATCCAATTCACAAGGCAACAATTATGCCCCGTGGATCTGCATTGGGAATGGTTACCCAGTTGCCCTCTAGTGATGAGACATCAATTAGCAAGAAGCAGTTATTAGCTCGGCTTGATGTTTGTATGGGTGGAAGAGTTGCTGAGGAGCTCATATTTGGTCAGGACCATATCACAACAGGAGCAAGTAGTGATCTTAACACAGCAACAGAGCTTGCACAGTACATGGTATACTCTAAATTACTGGGTTCATATTTCTAAGAAGCTGTGGATTGTTCCATTTCTTTATCAAATCAAATTTACCTAGTTATTAGAAACAGTAACCTTGGAAGTCGGCTTGTCTCATTGATTGCCTGTGATATTTACTCTCCAATTTTTATGTAGTGTCAGGAACTTTCATCTAATTTCTAGAGAACATTAAGTTAGGTTGTTTTGATTCAAGTAATTGATGCTTTGACCATCTTTTTTCATCTTAGGTATCAAATTGTGGGATGAGTGATGCAATAGGACCGGTTCATATCAAAGAACGACCGAGTTCAGAAATGCAATCACGCATTGATGCCGAAGTATGATTTTGGAAAATTTTCCTGGTTTTCACTTAATTAGATAAATTCTTGAGTCTGAATGTTTTTCATTGATTCTGCAGGTGGTGAAACTCCTCAGAGAAGCATATGATCGTGTAAAAGCCCTATTAAAGAAGGTTTGTTTATAATCTCTCATTTGTAAACATGTTTGTCATTCAAGAAAAGAAGTAAACTTTAACTTTCCTGACTTGAATTGTGATATGCTTTCACCATATCTGGTTTATGGGGTTTGGACTGGAGATGGGGTTGAATCTGCTGGTAATATTTTAAATATGCTGTGCCTTCTTTTAGAAATGTTGTGGAAAGAGTTGCTTGCAGATTCAGCAAGCTGGTATTATCCACTATGGTCTACTGGAGGCACAAAGGATCGGAATTTTCATAGTCCTGCTGATTTATTGATGAGTACTTCAATGCTATCTGATAGAAGAATCCATCATGTTCTTATCATTATTACCATTATGACAGATTAATCCATTCTTGCTGAAAATTAGATTTTAGGTCATATGTTATGTCATCATACATGAGCTCGAATTGTTTGCTACGTAAGGGAATTTGAGCTTCCTGTTATGCTGTGGTGCTTGAGTAATTGGCACCTTTAATACTTCTGCAGATAGCCAGAGTTGATGTTTTGTAATGCCATCTTTTTGTTTGACTTTTTTCAGCATGAGAAGCAATTACATGCATTAGCAAACGCACTTTTGGAGTATGAAACACTAAGTGCAGAAGAAATAAAGCGAATTCTTCTTCCTTATCGAGAAGGACAGCTGCCTGAGCTGCAAGAAGAGCAACAAGAAGGAGAGTTTGTATTGGCGTGAAATCTGTATTGAATCGTCACTCAACTTTTGGTGGAGCTCTGTACAGTCTATTAAAAGCAGTACAGGTGATTATTTATATAAGCTATTGCAACTTCTCTTCCCTTACTATTTTCCTCGTAAGAAGATGGTGTAATAGGAAATCTGTTTATTCGCTGCATTTCTGGGAATCAACTCCCTTGCTCTGACAACCAAGTAAGGCAGAAAATCAATATATTATTTGTGAAATCATGTATTATTTGAACTTGCCCCACTATGGGAGAAATTTTGAGTCACAAATTAGTTTAGATTATACACACTTTTATTTTCTTGCTTACAAAATACCATGTTCACCATGCTTTCCGCATTATAGTTTTTAATATGATACAGTTAAAATGAAGAATATTATTTGTGTATACCTTCATAATGATGAAGATGCCATTTTGAAATTGTTTTTTGGTCCTTGCTCATTTGCCAAATGTAAATCAAAGCTCATTCTAATCATGTTTGAGTAGAATTTGATTCCAAGACCTTTACAGCTGCAAATTTAGTACTGAATTACTGACATTTATGAACTATGGCATCTGCATCTGAAAAAATCTCGTTGTATATTAGAAGGGGCCGATGCATTTTGTGGTTATAATCTGGGTATAGTCCCAATGCAACTTTGAAGGATGATTTCTTGTGTATGTTCCAATGATATTATTAATTACCTTTCTTTGGAAAGAGAGAGAGGTGGAAGGTGAAAAAGTAAAGTCAGAATAACTGGATTTCCTTTCCTTCCCCAGTTCCCACTTTTCTTCTGGACAAAGGTTTTTGCTTTGTGGGAACAACGTTGGATTTGAGATTCAGATGTTGTGACTCCTATGGTACGAAATTACAAGGTGCCAAGCAAAGCTAAATTAGTAATTTTTCGTTTTTAAAATTTTGTTTCGTAATTAAGTGCAAGATACCATTAATTGTGTAATTTCCACAACTTCAAATATACCACTGACAATGTTAAGTAGTGAATATTGTACCAGTTACGAATGATTTACCCAGGAGCAATTTAAAAGGGGCAAAGCTGGAAGATAAATTAGTACGGAACCCTTTTTTTTTTTTTTTTTTTCAATCTCCTGTTAGGAGTAAAGCAGCAGCCTCCTATTCGAGAGACAAAACAAAATATTTGTTGGTTATAGATCCTATGTTTACATGACAAGTAGGAAGATGATTATGCTCTGCATATACCCAAATGCCAATGGGGAACGACTTTCTTTCTATTGAAATGTTAAGAAGCCAAAAATCTTCGCTAATCTGCACTTCTATCCGAGTGATGATTCTTGGAAGAAAATACATTTTCTTCAGTTGATTTAACTGCTATCTTTACGTCATAATCTGATGAGTTCTATTTCAGCAGTCCATTATTCACAGTTAACCTGATCAAATCAATTAACAATAATTCGAAACGTACATTAAAAGTGGATGGTAACATGAACAACAACAGATGGAATATTATTCGCTATCAATATTCGAAAAAAAGGTATTACAAGAGACCGACTCTATCTAGAGAATATAACTAGCCTGTGGGTTTAGTTTACTTCAACCAAATTTTCATTGCCGGAAACTCTAAGCTACAATATGCCAAACCCAAAGATACAAGAACTAAACTATTTTCCACCACAATTTTATATACACTCTCATAAGCAAAACATCACTAACAGAACTCTGGAAATGACACAAAACGCAATTCTAGTCTTTCTCTGTTTTTTAACTTTAGCCATCTCAAAGAACTTTCTATAAACTGTGGTTCTTGGCTTCATTGATACATGAAACAAATTCAAAACCAAGACAGAACATAACATAACAAACAAAAGGAAAAAATGATTATGTCTGGAAGATAAATGAGTACTGTTGCCAGTCCGTCTCCAGAGCCTTTGAGATCTGAAAACCTCAAAAGCTTCATCTGTGGCAAATGTAGCCCTTCATCATCAGCTCCACAATCCCAAATTCACATCCGATCAATGGGCTCAGTCCGATCCTGCACTGCGAGCCGCTCTGAGACATCAGTCAGTGATTTGAGATTGCATTTGATCAAAGCTTCGACAAAGTAGCATGTCTCATCCTTGGTATTCCCTTCAGGCACATCCACCACAAACGACTCGAGTACCAAAGTCCCCGGTCTTCCGTCAATGATCTCTGAATGGAGGGAAATGATTGAAGAGTAGTTCTGAGGGAATTGATTGAAGAAAGTCAAATGCAACTAGCATGTTAGATATGATTGCACGACAACAGAACCACAAGTAATAATTAGCAGTTGAAAACAAAATAAGTGGCAATAACTTTAGCATGGAAATATTTAGGCTTCAGGTTTAGGTCAAAATTGTGAAATAAAGATGCTAAAGAAAGCATATAAGCAGTTTGACAAGGATGTTGTCAATTGGTTAAAAGGGCTTGTTATCCAGTACTATGAACACAGTCACCCCTGTCAAAAGTTTATTGACTAGCATACATTCTTCTAAGTCATGCTCAGGCACTTGCAAATTCTATTCAATCTCAACTAATTCAAGAAACTACATAAGACAAGACAAAGGATGCAGTAGTCACATCTTGTGGTAGGAAAAGCAAGAATATTAAAGATAGAATTGTATAGAATGTTCAGGAATAAAGAATAAAAGCAGAACAATGAGTTAAATAGGGGGGGAAAAAAAAAAGAGGATTCCATACCCTGAGTCTGTGATCCCCACCAATGAAACTGACTCTGAGAACATGTTCTTCATCATCAAGAAGTTCTAATCTTTCAGTACTTGTAGTAGCAGGAAGACCAGATTTAACATCAACTTCTCTAAGACTCCCAATCTCAAGGTTTCCCTGCACCACACACCTGCTGACAAAAGGCTTGTACTTCTGAGGTTGATCGAATCTCCTGACCAAAGACCAAACCTTTACAAGAAAAATAAACAAAAAAATTAACAATCGCAAAGCACCCCTACAACAAACAATTCATTTAATGCAGTAACATATGGAATTCCCACAGTAATAGCATTCAAGCTTGATAATTCCGGACGAACAAATCATTTTCAACCAATCAGAATTATTTGACAAGTATACCATTGTAAAGCATATTCTTTGTCAATATAGCATCTCTAACCCAAAACATGGATTTGGTAAGTCAAAAACCAAGCAAAGTAAATGAAAAAAAGGACTTTTCAGCCATATTTTAATTAATCTGTTTCTATGACCCCAAGGCAAGAATATCAATTTATCAAATGATAATAATTTTTGTTTTCACACATTTTCTCAGAATCCAAACATGGTATAAATCAATAACTTATAGATAAACCATATCATCCTTTCATAATATTAATATCTCACAGAAACTTTGGGGAAAATACTCACGCAGCTAAAAAGCAGAACTCAGCGTCCTTACGGCTACCACTAAAGAAAAGAAACTAACATCAAAGCCAAAATAACTGATTCAATAAACAAAAATCTTCAATAACTCCAGAGATCAAGATAATTACTTCCTCATTAAACGAGTCAAACATCCAAATACAATAACCAAAAAAATCTATAAAATCCTACAAATCCAAACCCTGCAATCTGACTTTCAAAATCCCACAACCCAGGTTACAAGATTCAATCTTGAACCCGTTTGAATAAACCTCTCAAGCATCATACCGTCAATTCTTAATCCATCCATCACCAACCGAAAAGAACGATAAAGAATCCAAAATCTCAAGAAATAAAAATATAAAAGAGAAAACATGAATTCAAATATTATTACGCGATGAACAGGAGCTCTGATGTGCTTGGTAAGAACAGAAGTACACTGATGATCCGCTACATCGTGTATATGATGTCTTCTTATATGCTCCGTTTCAGCTCCTCCATTAATCATTCCATTCCTATTCCCATTCATTTTTTCCGAACACGCCCTCACACTTCTTCACTCTGCTTAACTAATAGCTTCGAATTTTGAAGACTGATATTTTATTTTATTTACCCTCTATTGCACCGCCATACCAGATGAATAAGTAGTCTTTCACTTCTATCAACCCATCACCGGAAAAAGGTAAATTACCTTCAACTACCACAAATATCACTACTTATAAATAGCCATATAAGTTTTGTACTCTTGTAGGTTTAGAAATAACCTTCTCTTTTTCAAGAATGTGCCAAATGTTGTTAGTTTATGACCATTATGTTTGCTGTGTGACGGAAATGCCCTTGTGTTAGTTATGTAGTGGTGGTGGATTTGAAAGAAATGAGAGAAAAAGATAATCTTTGACTTTTTAGAAACGATGTTAATTACATATATTTTTTTTTAAATTACATATTATTTTTGAAATTTTTCATAAATTTTAAAAATCATTTCAAATTTCCTATGTTTTAAAAAAACAATACAAATTAATGAAATTACTCAATTAAAAAATATATATTTTCACCATTTTATATTTTTCTATAAAATTGTTTCAATAATGTGAATTATTTAATTATTTTATTTTTTAAATTGTGAATTAGAAGAATAAGTAATATTTTTTTTTGCATTTTATTTATTTTAAAATGAAATCTATATTTTTTTCACTAAAGTTTTTATTATTATTATTATTTTAAAATTTAAGAATAATTGCAATGAAAACTTTATATGTAAAATAGTAATTATTCTTTTTTTTTTTTCCTCCTTTCTTTCACCTAAAAAAAAAAAATGTAATGAACACATTTATTGTGCATTATGCTCCTTTCTTAAGATCTTGATTTTTGATTGTAGGGGTTGTCACTTCTCTATCTTTACTTTTCATCAACTCACTCAAAGAGTCAAAAGCAACATTAGCTCTATTTTAATATTATATTATATTACATATTTATCAAATGAAACACTCATTCATATTTTGAGGTATTGATATGTCTTAAATTTATTATTTTATACTCTTATTTAAGTAACTGGGTTAATTTAAAACCCTATATTCACTTGACTATAAAAAGGAATTTTAATTCATGGCATGCTTTTTAACTTTTTTACTATTCTTCTTTTGCTATAATTTGGTAAATTAATAGCTTCATTAGTTCATAAAAATCTTTTTGTTTTAATAATAGAATACATAAGAGGGGTTTCTATTTAGAGAATAAATAAATAAATATACTTACTAGAATTTATAAATAAAATTCAGCATAACTATTTTCATTTTAATTAAGTTATTTTTTATAATAATTAATTATTTAATAAGTAACATTGATATTAAACTAATTATTATTTTAAATAATATAAAGTATAATCGATCATTGGAATTTGTAATAACTTTTTTTTATTATTATTAAAAAGATAAATTTTTAAATAAATATATTTAAAGACTTCTAAAATGAAAAATCATTGCTAACCAACAATAAACTGTAGGTCACGGCTTTGTCGTTTTGTACCTTCCCACTAAGCTTTCCCAAACTTCCCGAATATTTTATTTGTAATTATAGTATTATACTATTATTTATCCATCACACACGTGACCCCACACGGTTCGATAGAAAAGTCACTCCCACGCGCTGGTAAGGGAACGTGATAAAGCACACCTTCTTTTAAATCACTTCAGCTTCGAAAGTTGCTTTTAACAAAATAGACATTACTATTTAATGCAAAGATAAGGTAGTACAGGCGCAGCCTTTTGCTTTAAATGGGTTTAACGAAACATGTTTTGAATAAAGCTACGAGTTTAAAGTACACGCGCTCCGTAAGATGGTACGAAGATTTCCTTACGATTTATAAGGCGGAGAAGCGTGATCGTGAGGTTAGATGCACGTGATTGGTGGACGACCGGCCTACTTTTTTCTTTTATAAAACCCATATAATTTAAAAATATATATATATCACTACACTCCTGTCAAAATATTCGTATTAAATACTCTAATAATTTAAAAAATAATAAACACTTCTTATAAGTTAGATATGAAACAAATACTCTTCAGTTTATAATAAGTATTTTTTATCAACTAGTATTTTAAATACTGTATCATTTTCTTACTTAAAATTATTATAATATCGTTATTTTTTAAAAGTTAAATAATTAATATTTAATATAATAATATAATAATATTTTAATATTTTAAATTGATTATGAAACTAAAAATTAAATAATTTATATTTAATTTATAATAATAATAAAATTAAATAATTAATCATTTAGACATTTAGTATAATTATATTTTTTTATTTTTTTAAATTATAAATAAAATAATTAATAGTTAAATATTTATTTAATAATTAAAATTTATCCCTCATCAATATACTTGTATTATATATTGCTAGTTAGTTACAAATGTTTAATCATCAAAATTATCACGTCTCGATTTAGGACAGTTATCGTGTATCTTTATGTTACAATTTGGTAAATTAGAATGACAATATAAAAATTTGTAAGATTTTGTATATAATCCATAAAATATTTATAATAAATTTTTAATTAAAAACTCAAACGAAAAAAATATTTAAAATTTTAATGAATATTTTATAAAATAAATAAAGTTAAAGAATATTTTTAAAATAGTAATTACATCATTCAAAATATTATATCAAATTTAGTGAACATATAATATAATGAAAGTGAATGGAATTTATTTTTTTAATAAATGTACACTAGATCTGTAAACTACGGTCTTGCCACAACTCTCTCCAACGTTTATAATTTGATAGAGGAAAGATTTTTTTAAAAAAATAAAAATAATCTCAAATTATAGGATTAATCTAATATACTCCACCTTGCCTCATAATATTTTTGTAATTTGTGATTTTTTTGTTATATTTTTATAAATTAAAAGTTACAACAAAAAAGCTTAGTATTATCGAATAATTTTATTTTATACTTTTTTCAATTATGTATTTTAATTTATTTGTAAAACAGAGATACAATAAAAATTTTATTTTCTAACTTTCCGTTTGATAGACTTCACTAAAATACTAATGTTAAGAACTTATTTAATAATTTAAATTTTTAACTTAAGGGATTGATTTTTTTATCATAATTAAGCAACAACATTATATTGAAATGTAGTAATATTATTGATTAATTATGATAAAATATTATATTATATTATCCTTTAACTGATAAATAAAAACTTATTTAGAATGGCAAAATCTTAGACCTTGTGCAGGTGTAATGATTTAACATATATTGTCACATTAATGAATTAACATTTCAATATTTTATTCACTAACTTTCTCATGTTCAAAGGATCAAGCAACAATAGTTAAACTCAGGAGCAACATGTTGCTGTTAAATGATTACAATGATGTCAATATTGAAAGCTTCTTAGTTTTCGATTAAAGGGTTATTATTTTGAAGATAGAAAATGAACAAAAATGAGAGAATATGCATACAGAATATTGTGTGTTTAATATATAGAAGAACTTTTTTGACTTTCAAAAATATTAGTTACAATCTTTTTCTTTTCTTTTCTTTTCTTTTTTTATTTTTGTCATATCAGACAAAATATTACGATTTTACTTCAATTATTTTTATAAGAGTAAGGGTTTTTTGTTATTTCATAAATACTTTATATTTATAAAAAATAACTTGGTAGCTTTTGACCCAATTGCAAAAATTTATGATATCTTGATATATGGTAAAATAGTAAAAATAATTAAAATATATTTTTTCATACTAATGGAGTTAAAGTTGGGAGATATAAGTATTTTTCAAAAAAATAAGGTAATATTGGAGTATTAGTTCAAAAAATAAGAGAAAAAGGATCGTTTACCCTTTTCAATTTCTCTTTATAAAGTATATCCCCAATAATTTCTATAATGGTAAGAAATATACAGGGAAGTTTGTAGAGCAGAAATATTAATTGGGTAGCCGAATTTGATGAGTAATGGGTGGTTGCGATTGGAAAATTAGGCTGCGAATATAACAGAAAGGTTTGGGTCCTCTTGACAATTGAAGTCCTTTTCACTTTTCTTTGTCAACAAAATGGTTTTTACATTTAATTGCATGAATGATACAGATTAAAATATATATATATATATATATATGTGACATATGTGTTGGAAAATAATGATTGGTCCCAACAAGTAATAAATTGGTCATTTTCATCATTCAACTACTAATATTTTTGAAGTATCAATCTCTTATTCCTTTAACTGGGTATACAATCGTAATCATGCTTATGAGTATGATTCCATCACTATACTTATTATTGAATAAAACCAACACTCACTGAAATTATTTTTATTTGAATTAGTTGATTTGATTAGGTTGAAACTGTTTTTATTTGAATTAATTGATTTGATTAGGTTAATAATGGAGAATTTAGAGTTGGTTGGGAGCTGGTTCTTTTTCAGGAAAGAGTTGTGTTGTCAGAATTCGAAAGTGTTTGTCTCAAAAAGCAATGGCTGGCAACGTGTTGCACAACAAGCTGTTCAAGTCTTTTATCCTGTGGCATTTCATGGATATATTAATATGCTCAAGGATAACTGATAAGAATCTAGGAAAGATCACAAATGTAGATTGATTGTATTGATATATTGTATATGAGTGTAAATAAAGTAATTGTCGAGAAGAGAGATTTGTCACATAGAATATAAGGGTAACCTTAGCTCAACAAGACACATAAAAGTTATATGAGCAACATAAAACAATTAATCTCTGTTTTGTAAAATTGTTATGCCCATACTTAAAAACATTCACATTTCAAAAGTATAAGAAGCCATGTTAACTCACAATAACACCACAAGTCACCTCAATAAAAGACACTCGAGATCATGAGATTGCAATATTATTGCTAGGTTACTTGATCACAGCCTATGGCGAAGTCAATGAACAAGCTGGTTGGCAAAGAATGTCGCCAATACACAAATTCAAAATAATTATTGTTAGTTGAGACATTCATTTGATAATATAGAAAATTTCAGACATTCGGCAAGTTCCATGATCAACGTTTGTAAAAGAGGAAATGGCAAGAGAAGCACATAGATGATGCATTCCTATTGGACACCTCTTTACATGAACAAAACGTAGTATATGAATTTGAAGCAGGTGACACCTAAAGAAAGTGGGGTGATTGGAATACACTATGTTCCCAGTAAATATCAAATGGCAGACACCCTCACCATAACTTTGTCCTATGACAAATTTGCTTCTTTTAGACACAAGCTGAAGGCTGTTCCCAAAAACCATTATCTTGAGGAGGCGAGTTAAATATACAACTGAAGCTGCAAGATTTAATGTTGTAGAAGGTGCAAAAGCTTGTCTTGAAAGGGAAGCTGCAGTAGCTGCTGAATCCTTAATTAAGTCAGGTCGAAGCTTTCAGAGTCGAAGCCCCTTAAAGAGCTGAGCTGGATGACAATATGGCAACCAGCGCAGCTCTCGTGATGCAATTTGATTACATCTCAGATTCTGAGCTGGCTATGAAAATTGTTTTAATAGCTTCAATGATGAATTTTAAGAATGTTGATCCGACGGCTTTGATGTGAACTTGGTTTATTTGTTTTCTTACACGTGTATATTCTTAGAAGTTTCTAATTCTAATTCTTGTTATTTTTTTTTATTCTTTCTTTCGTCATTGTACTGCACATTTTGTATTTTAAGATTTGGAATCAATAGAACAGTGTTCTTGCTTTCTCTCTTAGTAAATTTCCAATTCTCCATAGCTTTCATGTAGCATTTCTTTATACTTTTATGAATATATATAGGTGTAAGATACTTTAAAGTTATATTATGACATTTTTCACATTGTAAAGATATTAGTTTAATATATATATACACATATATATGAAATATGCTAATTAAATGATTAATTAAACTAAGCACGATTACCTTGTAGATCCTCCCAAACCCACCACACCAAGAGGCAGCCGTCGCATCCACCAAGTGTTATTTTATGAGATTAATGGGCGTCAGTATAATCTCTTCGTATCTTTATAATTGAAACGATTTGCACAATATTGATAATTTAGCCACCACCATGTACAATTGGTGTACAATAATTACACTTCGGGCTAGATTAATGGCTCAAACAATATCATTTTTAATGGTGTCAATTCATCTCGAATCATAAAATTCCTTCAATTTTATTGGTTAATTGAGGATCTTAGACTTTAAATGTAGTTATTCTCTCGGTCTCCCAAAGTCATACGCACGTAAGCATAACCCCAATAAATAAATAATAAAGGCATACCCTACTTATTATTGAACGTTTGCTCGATTGGAACACTGCGTATTAGCACCATGATTAAATAATGTATTTTTATTAATTTAACAAAAAAAACTCATTTAAACAGATATAGAAATAAAATGTTATTACGTATATAAATAATTGATATAAATTAACATGATGATATCTTATTATCATATTATTTTATATATAAATTGAAAAAACAGAAAACCCATCATGGATAGAATCTTGAAAATGATTGGACAATAGGCAGTAAGGTGAGAGAAGAATATCTTCTTCTTCTTCTTCTTCTTCTTTTAAAGAAGCTGGTGTGGTTGTAGTGTGCAAGTTGGATGAAACACGTATTCTATTTGAATCTTTGTAAACTTTCCCGGAAAATATGTGAGACTATTCACTTTCTTTTTCTTTTCTGCATGATATGTGAAAGCATGTGATGCAGTCTGCTTTCACGAGGAGCTTCCCTAGTGAAAAGGCAAAATGATAGTTTATATTTTTATTCTTCTAATTATATTTATTTGTATGAGTAATGTTAAAATATTTTCAGTGTCCATTCAGATATTTACACTGCTATATTATTATGCTACGATCCAATCACATATTATCATGTGTTGTAATGTATACATGATGTATTTATGATAATTAAATTTAGTGATAGACTGGTGGTATCGGCGCCACCTATAACTTTCTCCTAAAGCGTTGTTCTCATGAAGATATTATCTTTTAAGAAAATTTTATATTTCTGTTTCGAATAGTTTGAATTTGGGTATCGAGGACCGATTTATCAACACTTGATGAGCCAAGCCCAACTATGCATGGTCTTCTTACAAATGGGACCAAATCAATCGCACGATAGAAATATTGTACAAATTAAGAAAGCATGCACCAACACCTAAAGCCTTCATCTATTTCTAATTGTGTTCTTGAGATTTCTTATTTGCAGGCTTGCGTTGAGATTTCAGTTGTCCTTGCAAGGGTTAATTGGTTCACTTGAGAGATAATTGATGTTTTGGTATTGTTTTTTTGAGTAAATAATTATTTTGATTCAAATGTTTAATTAATATTAATAACATATTTTTAAAAATAATAAAAAAGAATGAAATTAATTTTGTTTGACTTTTCAGTTAAGCTTTAAAAAAATATTATTTTTTACTTTTATAAATATAAAGTTTACAAACCATGCAATGAAATATGTTTAAGATATAAATTTTTTATACCCATTCCTTCTACAATTTTGAAAATAAATTATACGATATCCCTAACATAATTATTTTGAAAATAATAAAACATATCATCTAATTAATAAAAACCACATGTACTTTGTATAATTACTCAAAATACTTAGTATTACTCTACTTCTATATTTTCTTGTTCATTTAGAATTTTTTTTTCCTATTTTTATTATAAGATGATTTTGTTAGTTATGAATAATATTAGAGAACTTAAATTGTATCTAAATTATTTCCAAACAATGACTTGAATGCTGAAGCCTTGAGGCGTCTTTAGCAACTGAATGAGCTACAGAAGTACACAGTATAGGAATATAACACACTTTAACCTGGTGTCTATACCCAAAAAGTTGTTGAATCTCAGTCAACAGCCAACAAAGCTCTGTTGTAGTTCTCTCCAGGGCATTAATGAGCTGACTCAATATAAAGGGGAGCCATACTATCATCTATGGCCATCTGAATACCAAATTTTATGGCTTCAATTTTTGCCGACTCCACATTCTCATTAAACTGTGTTTGTTTGAGTCGTCCACCTACATATCTCCCTGAACAGTTCCTGATCATCTCCCTAAGTCCAGCTACTTGGTTTTCTCAATCTATGGCTGCATCAGTATTTACCTTAAAGTAAAAGTAGAGTAGTGTGAGTTCCCGACCCAAATCCAACTACTGTAATCATGTATATACTCCTTTTTAAGTTAAAAATGATCAATGACAAAAGTAAAGTCGTGAGATGATACAAGATTCAGTTTGTTTATCCTATTTAAACTTTCTAAATAACCAAAAAGAAATATATATATTAACTACGAGTGTTAAGAAATAAAACTTAATTTGAAAAATAAAGGCCTAACAATAATATTTAAAAACAAATATCTCTCAAATGTAATTCGATTTTAAGATTAAGTGATATAAAGAATTAAATAAGGTCTAAGATTTCACGTGATTTGTGTTTAAGATTATCTATCCAAAGGATTAAGAAGCTCAAAGATTTTATGATCATGTGGAATCATGGGATGAGAAGCCCGAAGGTTTAAAGGCCATGTGTAAATATATATATATATATATATATATATATTAAAAAAAAAAAAAAAAAACTCGAAGACTGAAAACAGAGATTTGAATATATGACTTTGATTTTAATAATATATTAAATTACATTAGTTTATGAAAAGAATTTATATCCTGTACTTTGTATCTTAATATTGCTACTAGAGAATGAATCACTAATTCATTAGCATGTGTCAAAATTTCGTATTATATATGATAGTAAGGATGAATTAGATTGATTAATTTGTTATATATAATTTGTATTATAGAACTTGTTTTATGATACAAAGGATGAAATAGAGTTGATTGTTTGTGAGTTTATATTATAGTCTCCGTAAGCTATTATTACTATTGGGAATTGCTAACCTAAGTTTTAGGTAGCAAATACAAAGTCTGTAATTGAAATCGACAAATAATAATATAATAAATAAATCTTAACCGTATATAAATATAAAAAATTGATAAATTTAGATTGGTGCTAGACCCTAATTCTACTATTAGTAAGTGAATTCCAATTCTCATTGGAATCAATTTTGAGTTTCTCATTCTGGTGGGATTTGTTTCGCTATTTAAAATTTTTAATTCTACTAAAGTTTGAGTTTATTAAAAGTTTTTCAATAATTTCTTCCTCTCTCTCGCTCTCTCTTTTTTAATTTATATGATTCTTTATCTTTGAATGAGCTGGGATTTACAATGAAATCCTTGGTATTTAAAAATAGAATACGGTCATGAAAATTACAAATGGAGTGAGTTTACAGTGAATTCTTCTTCCTTTGAAGTTTCCGAGGATATCATGTATCGAATGTTCCTGAGATCGCCAGCAAAATCAATTCTGCTTCTCCGACCACTCTCCTACTTGAAGTCCAATCAGGAATTGTTCTTTTCAGCATACATAGATATATTCAATCTCACTGTATTCAGGAGTCCAATTAGAAGAGAATGAACGTCACAGATTTCGCAAAGCCCGCCCTTGAATTTTCCGATGATATAATCTATGACATCATTCTAGGATTTTGGCAAACACTTTTGTGTTCCCGGTCTCTCTAAAAGAACTGGCGCAACGTAATTGACAGCCTTCCTTTTGCTAACAAGCATATCTCAACGCGAGCACGAGTTGCTGATGCTGAAGAACCTCAAATTATACCTCTATCCTGGCCATTCGATTGATCTATTCACTTACATACGATGGAAAAGCCATCAAGGAAACTGGAACTCCAATGCTGGAATTCACTAGAAATTCTGGCTGTTATTGTCATATTCTTGCATTCGTTACTCGTGGCTTATTATGCTTTGAAAATCCTTCTTATACAATCCTCTCACAGCAGAAGTTTTAGGGCTACTAAGGCCATTGTCTACAACCTTACTGAATCTATATCATGGTATGGAATTGGATTTGGTAGTACAACCATTTCTTACAAGATTATTCGATTGTGTTTGTCTTATCTTAAATCAATGGGATAAGATATCAGGGATGACTTTTGATACTCAATTTTACAATTTGTGAAGACGTCATGGCGAATAATCTCTTCATCAGTTTGCCTTAAGCCCACAAATAGCTGTGTGGAAGTATCTTGATTCTAGTAATCAAAATGCACGTATAATGTCTTTTGATTTCGGAAAGAAAGAATTTAAGGAGACTTTCGTTCCCCATTTTGGGGGCCAAGTTGACTGATTTTATGGGATTTTAGGCTGTCGTTAGTTTTCCGTCTGAACAACACATTGACATATGGATTCTGAAGGTTATGAAAACAAAGACTGGGTCAGAGAATATAGAATTGGCACTCAAATTTGGGCTAGAGAGTCAGATAATAATGTTGATATAGTACCTGACATCACTTTCGGGGGAGAGACTTCTATAGCTATTTGTAACGGTGGGTCGGTTTTTCAACCTTGAAACAAAGACAAATATTTCTTCTTGATCTAAAAACAAATCGCGTCTGCTGCATGCAAACTCCCGAAAGCTACAGATATATTATAGGTAGCACATACAGTTATACAGGCAGTGTTCTTTCTCTTAGGAACTTGGGTAATCTAATGGCAGAGATTCTTGATGAGTACGAGATTCTGAATACAGCTCGTAGGGTTTATGTTTTCCATAGACGCCATGGAGGGAGCGTCAATTTGTCTTCCTGTATTTCTCAGGTTTAAGCATTAATGCTACTAATTTGTCTGCTTTATTCATGTTTTCTTTATTTATAATTCCTAAGAATTCCTGAATAAGAAAAATATGTATATATATGGTGAACTTAACTCATCAACATGATCAGTTTATAAGATTATCATATGTAAGTCAATATGATCAGTTTATAGCATTTCCTACCCATCTTAAAATAAAAAGTTAGCTACAAATCATCAATTTTGTTTAGATTTATCTTTAAATACTTCTTACCTATCAGTAAAAACGTAGGATCTACGATAATTTAATATGATATTAAAGTCAAGGGTTTTTTATGCCTAGTGATAATTTAATTTGATATTAAAAGTAAGATCTGATATTTGAATCGTCAGTGTTATCTTTAATTTCAGCATTAGATCATATTTTGCATGAGAAAACTTGTTTAGACTTGTTTTTAAATATGAAATAATGTTGGTAGTCTATCTCAAAATAAAATAGAAGTCAAAAACGAAATGATATTTAGAGACCGTAGTCAATTCCAAAATAAAATAAAGTTTAATAGTTTGAGTAAACAATATTGTAACAGACTGAAACATAAGTTTGGGAATTTTTGTAAATTATTAAATTAAACACCATCACCTTTTATGAATTTGAGTAAAATTATGTTAATTTGTATAGGAATTTGTAATCTAGTATGATGCAGCTGTTTAAAATGAGAAATTGATTAAATAATCAAATTTAAAATTTAAAGTTCTTCAAGAAAAATAGAAACTTTAGAATTTAAGAAAAAAATAAAATTGATTAAGCAAAAGTTACAAACCTAAGAAATAGTGTCCTATTTATCCTAAGAGTTTAGGGCTAAATTAAATTATAAATAATATAAAATAATGACAAAACTATAAAATTTATCCACAATTTGATTTAACAAGTTAAGTAATTGGTTCAATCGAACTTAAATGACCTCTCTACATAATTCGTCCATTCAAATTCGTTCGAATTAATAGAAAATTTTGTTCGACTGAACCAAAAGAACCTCTTTAAAAAAATTTTCTGTCTAAATTCATTCGAATGAATTAGGTGATTTGCTCGATCAAAATTCCTAGTCTCATCTATTTTCTTTTTTCAACATGATTCGATCAAAAGAATCTCCTGATTTGTTGCACTAAATATTTCAACCTTTCCTAACTTGATTTCTATTGTGCATGTTGTGATATTCCTACAATGATATGACACCCATGTCATTCTCCCCTGTTTATGAAAGACTCAACTTCAAGTCAATTGGTCTATTCAGATAATAAGCATAAAGGTCCAAAATATTGAAGGTTGATGAAATTCTCATTAAGCTCAGCAAGTCCACAATATAAGCATTGTCGTTGATCTTCTTTGCAATCTTGAATGACTCAAATTTCTTTATTATAGTTTGTTGTACTTACCTACTAGAACTCGCTCTCTACAGAGAAATACCATGACTTCGTTTCCAATCTCAAAAGTCTTCTTGTGTCTACATTTGTTCGCTTGGGCTTTATATTTAGTGTTGAAGGCTTTAAGTTGCTATTACACTTTCACTTGCATGATGTGCTCTTGATTTGTCAAGTTTGGGGTTACTACACTATTCATAAATATATTGGATAGTGCTTGAAGTTCTAAAGCATGATTAGACATCTTGCGATATACTACATCAAATGGTGTCTGTCCAATAGATATATGAGTAGTGTTATTGTACGCAAACTCAACTTATGCCAACACTACATCCTACTATCTTGGTTAGCACTAAAAAATGCTTTTAAGGACATTTTCAAGAGTCTTGTTGATTATCTCCATTTGGTCGTCTATTTAATGATGTACCATACTGTTATATTGTAGGGCTAATCCAAATTAATACCTCAAGGTCTTCCAATATGTGCTTAAAAATCAAGTATTATGATACAAAGTAATGGTCTTCAAAATTCCATGTAGGCAAACCATCTCAACAAAGAACAATCATGCCATATGAGATGCATATAATGTTCTTTTACAAAGTATAAAATGTGCCATCTTAGAGAACCTATAAATCACAACAAAAATTGAGTCAACACGACTTTGGGTATATAGTAATCCAAGAATGAAGTTCATCGTCAAATCCTCCTATATGTTATATGAAGTGAAAGAGATGTATAGAGCAACATATTTTATACCTCACCTCTAGTTTTCTGACATACATAACATTGTTATACGAAGCGCCTCACATCTCGCTTTATTTTTGGCCAATAATATCTTTGAATGATGGCTATTGTCTTGTCACGTCTAAAGTATTCAGCTATACCTCCTTTGTTGAATCTTGGATGATTTTCTCCCTCAATGATAAGTTTAAAATTCAAAATTGGTTGCCTTTTATTAGAAACCTATCAAAAAGATAACAGTATTCAATCGCACATCTATCTTGCAATCAAACCCAAACCTTCTTAAAATCATCCTCTTTGAGATACAACTCTTTTCTTTACTCAAATCCTGTCAACTCAATGTGTAAGGTAGTAATAACAGCTATATGACGACTTAACTTTTGAAGGTAAGTACACCATCAAGCGTGCATGTTGCTACTTATTCTCTTTTGACTACTTAAATATTTCAAAGACTCATGGTCAAAGTAAAGAACAAACTCTTTGCCTATTAAGTAGTAATTTTATATCTTTAAAGCTCAAATTACAATATAAAACTTCTTATCATATACCGACCACTTCTTACAAGCCTCACTTAACTTCTCACTACAAAATATCATGGGTTTCTTTTCCTATGATAATACAACTCTTATGCCAATCTCACTAGCATCACACTCTATTTAAAATAGTTTATCAAATTTTGAAAAGGCCAATATCGAAGCGGCACATCTTCGCATTGCACAACCATAATGAAAATTAAAAAAATACCATAAACATACGATATCAAGTTTTGTAATATAAAAAAAGTAGTGTATCATTCTCATGAGGATTATAAAATGCTTACGAAGTTAACTAGTGCAACTAAAATGATTTAATTCTATTTAGGCAAGTATAACAAGTGAGTAATTAATGACTAACTAAACCTATCTACTAAATTGAATAAGCTAAAATAATAGTTAATAAAGTAAAGGGAGGATCTAATGAAAAATCAACTTAAGAGAATTAACTACTCTAAAGTTCCCTATGTTCATCACTCGTAATTACTATTAATTTTATTCAATTATCTATTAAAAAAGATTCACAGTTGATCCCATGTCATCTTTCGAATCTCAATGAAATCACATATATAACTATTCAAAGTAATATTTCTATTTAAATTGAATAAATTATATATTCGTTAAGTTGAAATCCTAGAAAACATTACTTAGTAATTAATGGTTTTTTAACAAATTAACAACGAAGCAATGCAACTTTTATCACATACATAAAATTAACTTTTTCAAGACTATATTCTATGTAAAAACATCAGTCGATCTAATGGCCAGTTAAATCAAACATTAAGCACAAGAGCACAAATAGATAAATGACTTTCATTAATAGCAGTTACTCATACAAATAAAGTTCACTAAAATTTCATTAATCTCCTAGGCTAAGAGTTTAGCTAGATATAGAAACAGTCTCAACAAATATGTTTATTTAATACATAGCCATCACTTAATACAATAAAGTTGAAAACACTTAATACAATACAGTTGAAAACTATAAGAAAAGGAAGAGAAAATTCAATGGGTTTCAAGGATGAATTCCAATCTTCTTCTTCTTTCTTTTTAGCTTTTAGACTTCTCCTTCAATTGTTGGTAATAACTGTTATCCATCGCTCTTCAACCTTGTCTTGATGTTGGGATAGCAATGATGCTTGACACTTCCAAGAATGATGGATGAAGGTTGGAGTTTGTGATTTGAATGAGTGGGTGTAAGATTATAGAGAGAATGGGGTGTTCTTAAGCTACCAATTTTGTCCTTCCTCTATCTAGAATGAGTTTTCTATTTACAAAAATCAATTTAAAGAATAAAAATTAAAATAAAAATGGGTGACAGCACAACGATGACAAGAAATGGCATTACAACACTTAAAAAGGATGAAAAAATTTAAAGTTGGCACTGTAGAAGTAAGGTAAGGTAGTATATTGCCTAGAATAGAGAGGTTCTAGGTGTTGTGGTGCCCAAATAAGTATTGTGGTGCTTAGAGCAATTTTTACTCATTTTCATTACTTTATTGTCTTTTTTTAAAGGCGACATCAATGAAAGTTAAAGAACTTTATCTAAGTTTTCTATAGAGACCAAAATTACTCTTTTTCAATTTTGTAAAGAAAGTTATGCTCCAAAAATTTAAAAGAAGTCAAAAGGCTCAATTTGTGAGCTTTTATTCTAAATTTCACTACTTTGCGCTTTATTCTCCATTTTTTACCAATAAAATAAGAACAGAAAAAAAGTAATACTGGTTTGTTATGAAACTAACAGAATACTAAGCTGGAATGATTTAATAAAATCAAGTTATTAGTACACAATTTCTCTTTAATTGCAGCAAATGCCTCATCGGCTTCAACAGCTTAATTAAATCCTGCTTTTGTAAGTATTTAATGATCAAAGCTGTAATAGTGCTAAAGTCCTGAATCAAGTGCTTATAAAATGTAGCTAATTTGTAAAAGCTTTGAACCTCCCTTACGGTCTTTGGGTTTGGCTATTTTTTAACTGCCTTCAGCTTATCTTCATCCATATGAATTCGTTCTGCTTCAATCACAAATTTCAAAAATAATAGTTTGCTAATCATGAACACGTACTTTTTCAAATTAATGTACAACTTGTTCTTCCTTAAGATTGATAAAACTCTCCACAAATACTCTATAGACATATCACAGCTCTTAGTATAGACCAATATATCATTAAAATAAATCCTAATAAAATGCTCGATAAATGGCCTCAAGATTTGATTTATCACTCTTATAAACATGATAGGGTATTATACAAACCCAACAACATCACAAACCACTCAAACAATCCACCTAGAGTCTTGAATGCTTTTTTTTGCTCATCTCCATGCCTAATCTGAATTTAATGATACCCAATACGTAGGTCTAACTTCAAAAATACAACAATAACAACACTTAGTTGATCAATCATATCATTAAATTTTGGGATCAAAAACTTGTAACCTACGGTGATCTTATTGATTGCAAGTTATCGACATACGTCTTTCAACTTTTATCCTTATTCGGCATTAGCAAAGTCAAAATTGCACACAGGCTTAAACTTTTTTAGACGTGCCTTTCTGAATTAATTCCTTTACTTTCTCCCTCAATACTTTATTTTCTTTTAGGCTCGTTGAATAATATGGTAAGTTTGGTAAGCTTGTCCCAAAAATAAAGTTAATCTAGTATTATATGTTATAGAGTAGTAGAAGTACTTTCGGTAGTTTCTTATAGAAAACATCTTGAAATTCCTTTAGAACAGGTGTTACCTTTTTTGGATTGGTCATTGGTTTTATTCATAATTCCAATCTCAATCTTTATTTCCAAAATATGTACTTTGCAAGTCTTTTTAACCTCTCATTTTATTTTTCAACTAGCATATGTCAAAGCTATCATTGCTCTCTTTAAATTTCTCTTTTACTAGTTTTTTAACCTTCTTAATCCCTAAAATGTGAGTTCTTCCATCCTTTATAAACTGATACATGTTCTCTTAACCCTCATATTTTGCTCTCATATCATATTACCATAGTTATTCCAATAACATATTCGACACCTTTAGGCCTTCTACTATAACACAATATATCGCTCGATAACTCTAATACCTTCCACTCATTTAATCCATTTAATGCTATAGGGGCATGGATGCTTCTCTATTGACAACTCAAACTTGTCTACCACGATCTTACTAATTAAGTTCTTTTAACTTTTTTTGTTAATAATAATCATATAGTGCTCTCTATAAAGCCTATTGTAGCCTAGAATAACTTGTGTTATTGTGTATCATTGCTTTGCTTTTATGTCACTATAACCTTTCTCACTATATAAGCTCTCTCCTCACTCTCTACTTTATTAAAATCACTATTATACTCTTTATTTTCTTCCTCTAGTTGGTATTAATCCTTAACTTTCTCTTGATCAACTACCATATTGACAAATTTCCTTCATGGACACTCATTAAAGTGAGAGCCTGAGTTTATTATACTTAAATTACTTGGTCGACGATAGTTTGGCAAAGGAATTGTTTGGCTTTATAAGTTCTTAGGGCAATGGTTTCTTTTCGTCTACTTTGTCTAAAACACCCAGCATCTCCTTATTTGCTTTACCCTTAGGCAACTTAATCTCACCTCTAAAACTCCTTATCTTATCACTACCAGTCCCCCACTAATTTTTCTTATTTAGCTATTTATCATTCACTAACAAACTCCTAACTTTAAGTGTTAGATTACAAGCTTCGTCCAAGTTTGTAGTTATTTTGACTCCAATTTTCTCTCTAATTGCCACATTTAACCCATATATTTATCTTGATACTTGTGCTGGTAATTCACTCAAATTATTCCTAGTGGCTAACCTAAAAAATTTTGCCATATATTCATGCATAATTTTTTGTTCCCTGTGAATATCATTGGTATTGATTAAACAATATTTATTATTCTCTCATTTTTACCTAAACTATAATTCTAGAGAACCCACTTCTGTATTGGTCTTGTTGTAACCTATCCCACCAAACTAATGCTCCCATTTCAACCTATAAGCTACTATATTTACTCTCTTTTTCTTAAGCATATCCATACAATCAAAGAATTTCTCAACTTCTATTGACCAATCTAAAAATTTTTCTATGTCTAGTATGCCATCGAATGTAGGTAACTCACCTCTTATTGAGATTTTATTACGATGATCATCTCAATTAAATTCATTGTTATTAAAGTTAACATATGCCTATTTGGGAGTGTTGCTTGGCCTCTTTGTTTATGATTTCAATCTCTTCTATGGCCTCTCAGCTATTCTCAAAAAAATAGTGTACTGTAATCTTCGTCCAAATAATTCTACTCACCAATATCATCACCACCTACATCCATGATAGCCTTTTAGCAAATTGATGGTTGTTTGATTAGAGTGTTTGGTCTAAGATTTCTGATGACTCCATCCCAATTAACCTTAAACACAACTATAAAACCTAACAACACCGTAAAGTCTATCTAAAAAGTGTCTATTAAAATGCTTTGACGAAGAGTTAGATCTTTTAAAGCTTTCAACCTTTGATCCATGTTATATGATTGGCTGTTTCCATCACCATTATTACTAACCATTATCCTAAGTCGACAACCTAGCTCTGATACCAGACTGATGAAGTGAAAATATATTTAAAATGAAAAATTAGCCAAACAATCAAATTTTAAACTTGGAATCCTTCACAAAAGTTAAAAATAATAAATTTGAGGAAAAATTTAAATTGATTAAAGAAAAATTGCAAGTTTAAGAAATAGTACCCCATTTATATTAAGAGTTTGGGGCTAAATTTAATTACAAATTTGTTCAAGAACTTAAATAATAGATAATATGAAATAAGGGTAAAATTGTTAAATTTTCACATGATTCAGTCAAATGAATTGAGTAATTTGTTCAACCGAACTTAAAGAATCTCTCTAAAAGATTTGTCTACCCAAATTCTTTTGAACAAATTAAAAATTCATTTGATCAAACTTAAAAAATCTTTCTGAAAAATTTGTTTGCTCAGATTCATTTGACCGAAATTCTGAACCCTTTTATTTTCTTCTTTCAATATAATTTGGTCAATTGAATTTTTCAATTCATTTGACCGAATATTTCAACTTTTTCTAACTTGATTTTTGCTGTGCCTATTGTGATATCCTTGCAATGATATGACACGCACTTCGTAACTTAAGAGCCATTTTTGAGAAACTTTTGTCAACTACACCATATTTTGACAAAGAGTTAACATAACCCATGTGAAATGTGCATGTACCCATGTGAAATGAGCATGAACCCATGTGAAGATGTCATATCATTATTAGTTGATTAAATATAGTGATGTTACATCTACAATTACAAATAGCCATGTTAGATCTACTTGATGGGGGATTAAGTGAAAGAGTTTACATTCGAGACAATTCTAGAGGACTACACTTTTAGTCATTTTACATAACACGAAAAAAAAAGATCTATCATTTTCTCACCCATTTTTTGTTCTTCGGAACCAAACACCACTCAATCCTAATTAAATGATAAGAAGACACTGTAAGAAAAACAAGCATTGCTGATTTTATAAATCTCAAAGAGTGTAATGACATTAACTTGCTACATCGATATGGCAATTAGTTTTCTTATGAATATCATATATGTGGTCACATAAATAAATATGGCATCAAAATTTTTTTGTGTGTAGCAATGCCCCATTCTAACTTGCCCCCGAAATGGAGGAAAGATTTATCAATATCAAAACTCACACTCTTAAATTCATTTCATACCCTTCGTTCTTGATTCCATGGCGAGTTATGAAGATAAAAGAAAAGAATATTTGGTTCATATTCAACCATTATAATTTCTTCTATAGTAGTTGTGAGGAGATATTGTTGTGGTTTACTTGATTTTACAGCTTTTTGTTGTTAATTGCATTATTTGGAATGATAATTTTGGACCTTCAACCCATGCTAGCAATTGTCGCTCGTAGAAACAATTGTTGCAGTAACTAGTTTCTCTATATTATACGTCTTTTTTTTATAATTATCTATCTCAGTTTAGTTAAAATAAAAACTAGCTTTGCTTTTCAAAGTTAATTCAATTTGTCTTTCCTCAAGTAATCACAATTTAATCTTTAAAGAAATTTTACTAAATTAAATATTATAAATTATTTTACAAATTAAAAATTGTAAAACACCTAAATTCATTTAAAGTAACATTTTTATAAATTGACTTCAGGTTGCAGCCTGGTAGTTTACGGCATTCTCCTTTAAGTCAACCATAAATGTAGTTGGCTTAAATGAAAATAAAGAAAAGGTTTGTATGAACCGAGAGTTTAATTTGCCACACATATGATACATACAAAACTAGCATTCCTCTTGGACCTTCTGATCTAATTATGATGCAATATCTGAAGCGTGGGAATTATCTGTCTTTTGTGAGGGAGGGAATTACCTTTTCCCCGCCACGTGGTGGAAAATTCATGTTTGAACAACATTACGAATTCTTTATTAATAACAAAACAAACAAAAAACTTGCTATCCCAATAGCTTCATACAAAAAATGAAAAGAAAAAGAAAAAGAAAGAAAAGCATACACAAAACACCTAAAGCCATCATCTATTTCTAGGCTTTTCTTTTTCTTTTCACCGTCGGTAATATTTATATATAGACCATTTAAAAAACCTCGGCCTTTATTAATTAATTACCAACACCCCAAATTTGAGTGAAAGGTTTACTCGAAGAAGATGATTTTCTCCACCTTGCAAGTCGTAGCAAGAAAGTTAATACTTCTGCCGGATCATTCACAGAATATGAAGCTTCAGTTTCCTTTGGAATTGGAGATACAATAACCGGATACCCTTGCCCTCTTTTCCTTATCACCTGAAAAATTATGAAATTTAATACCAGAATTAGTAAATAAAAATAAACAATGCCCTCATTGAAAACATTTATTTTTTTGTTCTTGGACTTTAGAAAATAGTACAATATATATACCTTGAAGGCATCTTCATCCGTGCGATCATCTCCAATGTACAGTGGAAGAACATCGTTAGGATTGCTCAACCCTAGAGTCTCTAATAAATATTCCAGGGCGTGACCTTTGTCCCATTCTATGGAGGGTCGAATCTCCATGACCTTTTACACGTAAATTCGCATGATTAATTTTAAATTGAACACATACTTGAGATAATTTTATTGAACAGTCTCGTCGTAGATGACATAGTAAGAACATCTCCGTTTAGACTTTTATAAGATTTACACAAAGCAAAGTCACTTATCCTACCTTTTTCCCTTCATTTAGTTCAAATTCCCCATAGTTTTTCAGTACCGATTTCACCTTCTCTTGCAGAATACTGTAATCCTGCGTACATGGAAAACATTATAAATCCCTCTAGATATAATTTCTATCAAAGATGATGATACAAATATAATATATATATACAATGACATTTTCAGAATATTACCTCTTCTCGGACCTGTCTGAAATGTACAGAGACGCAGAATCTATTGTCCTCTACCCTAGCACCTTGTATTTTCTTGGTTTCTTCTTCCAACTCTTTGATTATCTGTTACAAACAAACAAATTGATTGTCTTTGCAAATAAAAATATGTACAGGTACATAACGAGTACAAAGACAGGTAAATTTGCTCTCAGCTTACCTCCTGAATTGCGGGCAGAAATTTCTTAGCAGGCTGAAACAGAACTTCGTTTCCCTAGCAGATTAAATATATTATGTTTTCAGTTTGATGGTCAAATGAAATTTTACAACCCATGAGCAAAAGAAGAAAAGAATAAGGAGAGAAAATAGAGGATAAAAGTGGACCTTTTTACCCGGGCCAACAGTGTGATACTTCCCATCACAAGCTTTAACTGGCCTTGGCGGTGCTAATATATCCATCCCATGACTTCCAGCATAATATACATTGCTCAACTGTACAAATCCCTTAACCTGTTGATGTCAAAGAGTTTGATTATTTCATCAGTTTTTCACTAGATTATAATAAGCTCCAAAGTCACAGCACAATAGCACTAAATAAAGCCTAAGTTAATGGTTGTCTATCGTTCAATTCAGACCTTTTCTCGACTCCTACCACTTATTATAGCTGTTGGAAAACACTTTGCGACGTCACGCACGGCAGCGCGCATCTGCAGCGACGGAGTTTCAATACTCGTGTTACGAATTGAATTGTTATAAAACTAAGAGATTTTGAGTTTTGATTGTTATTACCTCATCAGACATGAAAGCACGATCTGGGTCATCAACAATTGGGGAGAGAGTGCCGTCATAATCTAAAAACACAGCTATCTTTTTCCCTTTTGCTGCCTTCGTCATCCGATCAAACGAGTCTAGGGCAGAAGGGTGTTCCACCTAACAATATATATATATATATATATATATATAAGGAATTAGTTTTAGGATCCAATAAATTTATTTCATCTTAGTCAGCCAATAATCTTAGATCACATTACTATACTAGCAAATTTACTTCTTAGGACAAAAATTTCCATATAACGTTATTGTATGGAGGGCTTACTCATATATTAAATATTTTTCTAGCCTAAACGTCAAATCTACAATAACATAAAAACAATATGGCCAAAAAAATGGTAAAAATTAATGAAATCCTACGTACCATCCATAAACTGTTACTTGGTTTACACGTAACAACAGAATCGGGCTGGTTTGATGTAGTTTTATCATTTATGGAGCTATGAATAATATCACCACCATTTTCATCATTCTTTTGATTGGAGATGAACTTCACTTTGTGTTTGCCGGAATTTGACCTTTGAATTCCCATTAGCTTGTTAAGCTTTGCAAACTTTCTCTGAATCATCTGGGCGTAAGAAATAAACAGAACTATGAGGCCAACTAAGAACTTGAAAACCCCTTAAAAGCAGCTTGAAAGTAACAAGATGATGATAATTATTAGTACCTGAAATTCACTTGTCATGCTGGCTACGTTAGTGCTTCTTGTACCTTTCTACCACTTCAAAATCTGAACCAGCAATAGTAATTATTTTTTCAGTAGCTAATATAAATCAATAAAGCAAAAGCCATCATCATGAAATTAAAATTAATATGGAAATAATATTTTTTACTTGATTTAGGATGGTCCCCTGCCAAATGGTCCATGATCAATCACACTTGCACTAATGTGCGTATCACTTTTCTATTATAAAGTATTTACAACAAATATTACTATTTAAAAAAGAATTGCATTAATTTTACTAAGATTTACATATTTTTATATTAATATTTAACATTTAACTTTATTATTTACAAACATTGTTTTAATGAAAGGTCTCAACCTCGTTACCATATACCTATTAATATTCTAAACACCTGTATATTAAGTCAAGTCAAGATTTCAAAAGTCGGTGGTGTACCATAACACCTGTATATATCCATATAGGAATAAACCAAATACCAATCAATTCAACGTTGATAAATTCTTTTTTATTTAAAGGTCATTTTCAAGAAACAATTATTCCACAAGTGTTTGTCGAGAAAGAGCTTTGTATCCAAGAAGAGAAAGTTTAACAAAAATGTCCCTTTCCAGTGGAACGAAAGTAACTTTTTTTATAAAGGGAAAGTACATATAGAGCTAGGACAATATTAAAGACAAAAATTGAACAATTATATGATCAAATAAGTTAGATTTCGATGACTCAACATTACATGGATAATTTCCAGCTCAGAAGTTGACTCAGTAAGAGTACAATGGAGCTGATTCAGATGATCCAGACGTGAGCTAACGCCTAATTTAAAGGTTTTCATTTTTAATATATTTAATATTTTCAATCAAAATTAAATATTTTTCAAAAAATATTAATGGAAAAATATATAATGTATGTTGATTTAGTCTGGCCCCACTTTTGACTACCATATTATCTCATTTCAACTGCTTCCCAACTGAATTTAAATTGAATGATTAAATGTAATATTCTGCCCTCTCTATCAAGACTAATTTAAGGGATTAAGATAATGATATATGGGTCTTTTTCGAGTATACCTCAAGGCATTCGTTAAAGAATCTATGATATTAATTAGATTATTAAAAATACTAAAATAATATTTTGAATATTTATCTTTCGAACACACTTTAATATGACTATAAAATCAAAAATAAACAACATTTTGTTGTCGATGTCAAAAACAAGACCATAGTTTTGAAGTTGGACTAACTAGGGCAGCCAAATTCTAGTATCGGGTTAGGCCGCAGGCAAATTAAAACAAAAGTAATTATCTAAATGAAATAGTAAGTCTAAGTCAAATAAATATCTCACAATGGGATTTTTCAACATTTCCTAAGTTTACACCTATGACCGTGTACAAATTAAGGCAGCTACTAATTATTGATCAAGCTTAGTAAAAGAATAACCAATATTGTATTCTTCTATCTCATCGCTTGTTTCGAGCTTAATACGGCATCATGAAGATAAATTAATAAAGCAAAAGCAAAAAGCGAAGACAAAACATTGAAAACCATTGAAAATCTTACAAGACCAGCTTTGCAAAGATTTTCATTGATCTATGATCTAAGCCACTTATAATAAAACCTTTACGGCCAATTGATTTGAAGATTTAAGTACTCAGCACGCGCCAATCCCAAAAAAGGCAAAAGAGTTGCTGCTGTGCTTGTTCTTGTGCTTCCATAATACGCGACAGAAAATATAAAATAAAACCCTAGCAGGCTTATGCAGATAACAGGTCCCCCGAATACACGTGTATCCTATGAAACTACGAATTGACTTGTCTTTAAAAAATTTCACCATGGCTGACTTTTCCTTTCTCGACCGAAAGTGTTAAACCAGAGAAAATTTAAAGTGGAAGAAGAAGACAAAACCACGTGTCTGGAGGCAAGGTCAGTTTGGACATTCTAGTGTTGTTCGAAGGACACGTTTAGTGAGAGATTGGACTTTGTTAAAAGTTTCATTGGAACAAAACAAAGGACATGAGGACAAAGTCTCTAAATCTAATGAAACTACTAGGAATTGCAGTTAAATACAAAATCGAGTCTTGCTCGGTAATTACGATGAAGTATGATAATTATTAAGAATTATTTTTAGAGGTTAACCAACTCCGCGTGTACGTTTTATGACCTAATTGTGACTTGCATTGCCTAAGAATCCATTATGAATCGGCAAGCTTTGTTTGGAATTGTAGCAACTTTTTGTGGGAATCGCTTATACTTTTACATATATTTGATATCAAATAATTTAATTTCTCTTCACAATAGCCAGATTTTTTTGTAATAACTAAATACAAAACAAAGCCTAAAAAAGTTAAAAGTATATTTAAAATTAAAATAGATGTTTCTATATAAATAAAAAAAATATTTCAATTAACATATCACTAAAATTTAAATAAACTTTTAAATTATCTAAACTATTTAAAACTTTTAAACCCCAAAATGTATGGTAATAAATTATAACATAGATATGAGGGGTGGGGAAAAAAACTCGAAGAGATCCAGTTTGAGTAAAAGATATTATTCAGACCAACCTTACTTGGTTAATTCCTAATTTTGTTCAGTCTAATGTGGAACTCAAAAACTCGAACTTTTTCAGTTTGATATGGGTTTTGTAAAACTCAAGCCCACCCTTCATATCATACTTCAAAATATCCCCTAGCTAAGGCTGAACAAATAATTTCAATACAAGCAAACAAATTAAATTTATGACCATTATTTCGTTTTTTACAATTATAGTGTCTTCTTCTTAACATAAGATGATTGATTTTTGTTAGTATATAAGACACTAGGGTAAAAAATAAAAAATCACTTATTTATCACAAATTTAATATTTAACGAAAAACTTTTTTATTAAGTCAATCACAAAAGATTTAAAGGCAAATTTCTTTAAATTATTTTAAAATTTTCAAATAAAATAAGTATATTTTTTTTTTAAATGTAAAGTATTCTTTTATAAAGTCGACAAAATCCTTAATTAAAGTGCATGCATATGAGTTATTCCCACATCCAAACAACTCATCACAACATGCTTATAACCGTTTTTTTCGGTACAAGTCGTTTCTTTCGAAAAGAGTACTTCCTGTGGGTCCCAACACCCCACTCCAGCTGATCCTTCCTTTTAACTGAAGAGACTTGTCGGCGGGTTCTAACACATCTACCCTACACGTGGCATATACTACGTCGATGATTTTCCACGTGTCATTGGTAATCAGAAACAAGGTACTGAGGGCCCGTATGGCGAACAAAATCCGTGAACTTGAAAATTACAGCGTGCTTACGTTTGGTAAGAAATGGGCCCTCAACCCAGTCAACGGATGGGACCTAGTTATGACACGTTTACGGTGAAAAATCCATTCGTTTATATCATTTCCCAAAAAAGAGAGAAAAAGTTCACTCCTAACCGAAACTGAAACTTCTCATGAATAGAAGAAGCTAATCACATGCGCGTGGGAAACAAACTTCATGGTCTAAGCCTCGTGTCACAAGACTACAATACCGAGCGTTATAAGCACGTGCTCTTCAATAACGCGTAGAAACCGGTACTCTAGAAGTGTATGTTTCTAAAGGTAAAACAACGAACGACAACCACTTTTTCGTTTTCTTCTTAGTTCTTCGAATTCGAAACAACTTGTTAACCTGTCCTGCCGGTATCGGCAACCGTCATATTGGGTTAAAATTAATAATCCCGAAATAATTTTTTTTTAAAAATATTTCAAACAGTTATTAGTAACCATCTGAGGAGCATAAGATTTGTGCATAGTAATAATGATATTACCGGAAAAATCAAGAAGATGCATATTTTGAAAAGAAATAATAATTTTTTTCCTATATTACCATTTTCAGAGATTTTATCTTTTAAATTAATTATGAATGGCGTAAATAACGTGCATGAATAAAAGGCGAACCAAAAAACACTTAACAATAATTATATATAAGTTTCAAAGAATGTATGATGTCACATGAGAAGGAAGAAGCAAAGAAGTAAAAGAAGTAAATAAACATGGAAAGGTAATGAAAGCGAAAGAGCTTACCAAGTATAGTGCTAATCCTCGAGAATTCTCTGCTGTTTGAAAGAGGAAAAACAAAATGAGAGAAAGCTTCGAAGCAAAAGAAGAGAGATAAGAGAGAGATCAATGTCTATGGAAGGGAGGTCAGGATTTTGGGTTTATTTATAGAGGAGGAGGGGTTTAGTGGGAGAGGGAAGAATTTGGAAGTTTGTGAAATGGTCATTGTTTTGTTAGGATCCTCCATTTGCATTAAAAACTCTTGGCTTGAAAATTACCTGGAGTTTGCTACACTATATGTAATGACAAAAACAACCCTTAGGAATTTATTTATTTATTTATTTATTTATTATTTAAATAGTATATTTGTGGTTAGAAATTTTGGTTAGGTAAACTAAAGAGCAAAAAACTTGATATTTTTATTAAACAATATATCTTAACAGGATGTAAGATGTTGTAAGTCTATTGAATTTTTATTAACTTTAATTTTAAGATTTTTTTTTTGTTTTTTAGGTATTGAGAACGTGACACAATGTTTGAGTACTGAGTAGCCATCAAAATGATGATAAGCTGAATTCGGGCTAATTCAATAGTGGGGATTCGATGTATTGTGTATGTTTTTCAATTTAAAAGTATGTTATGATAAAGAATTATTAACAGTTTAATAGATAAATATTAATTATTTAAATAAATTAAGTATTTATTAAATATGGGGTGCTTTAAAAAATTAAAAGAAAGGATATATGTTTAAAGATCTTTTTGACAAAATCGACACGATACTTAGAATTTAATATTTTTTTAATTCATTTTTCATTATAAAACCTAAAGTACCATATTCAAATGCATGCTCCGATTAAATGTTTGAACTTTTACATAGACTTTCGGTTAAAAACTTCATCAACAATAATTATTTACTTAATTTTAATGATCCTAAATTAGAAAAAAAAAATCTTCATGTGTTTTTGCCACTATATAATTAACATTAATTAATTAATAGATCAAAGAGACAGAGAGAGAGAGAGAGTAAAAAGAATAGACGGGTAAAAAAAAAGATACAGTTGCTTTTACCCCATCTAAACATTTAATATAATATTATGGTAAATTTTAAAATATACATGGAAGAGGAAAACTGTAAAAATTATTCATATGTATACATAATAAGTGAACGTGAAAGTGAAAGTGAAAGTGAAAGTGAAAGTAATAGGTATATGGCTTTTAATATAATTTTATGAATTTATTACCCCACCAAGCATTGATCTTCAACACAAATTGAACATATTTAATAAGAACACCATCAATCGTCGATATCAGTAAAATAAAAATATAAACAAATAAATAAAATATCGAAAATCAAAATCTAACATACTCATGTGTCAACCTGGAGCTAGAAGTAAATAACAATGGAAGGATACAAGCTATATGAGCCAAGCAAAAGAGGGTGAAACATATCACATCTTCTCTGATTCTACCAAATGAATGAATGCACGTGTTGTTGTTTACAAGATTATTTGTTTACTTTTACCAATTTTCTTGACCTAGTAGTTCAAGAAAAAAATCAGTTACTATTAGAACAATATCGTAAAGATTTACAATGAATATTATGTATTTGGAATGAGGATAATTTACAATGACCTAAACATCCCTATTGGGGAGGTTTCATTTTGAGGGAACAAGTGTATATTGGATTCAAGGGAACACAGCCAAATAATTACTATTAAAAAGATGGAAAATAAATACATGAATTAGGAAGGAAAAAGTCCAAAAAGAGAAGTGGTCATTGATCATATTTATTCTTTTTAATTGAGTAATTCAGTTGGCAGCAATTGCCATGAAACTTCCTCGGATTACTTTTTCTAAAAATATATAAAAAGAAATATTTAAATTCATTTGCATGGTGTTCTGGCCCTCTGCAACTAATTATATATGCTCATAAGATTCTCCGTCTTCTGTTGACAAGTCTTTTTGCAAGATGTCTAGAACGAAGACACGCAAGAAATGGTATCATGACTTGCATAGAGAGAGTACATTTAATTATAAGTTTCAGTGTATTATTTATGGAGTAATTAACAATTAATAAAAACTATCTAATGGAGGATTAATACTTGTAAATCTTTTATTATATCAACTTAATTAAGGTGGTTGATAACAACAATGATGTGGGGCGTTTGTTAAGAAGAAAAAAGATGCTTCAATATATAAATTCAAAGTATTATTTTATAATAAAATGCTATACTTGCATTGACAATTTATTTAATTAATCAAAATGTGAATATTACCAATAGAGAATTAGTGTTAAATTATTGAATGCAAATTATCATGGAAATATTTCCGAATTAGAAGCAGAAAAAATTATCTCAAAATAGGGAAAGAGAAAGGAAAATGTAGATATTTTGAGAACCTTAAAGAAAAGTTGAAAGAATATAATAAAGGGCGAACGAAATAACATTCCAATTTGAGTGGTTCAAGTTATTTCCAATTAATTTCATCAGAATTTTTCAGGAAACTTCCATTACGTCACCACCAAATTGATGGTGACTCAAAAGGAATGGAAAGAAGAAAGAAGAATTTGATCTCGTAAAGGTTGAATTGACCTGAAAATTTGCTTCCGAGTAATAACACATTGTAATCGGGGGAAGTTCTACTTCATTTCTATGCATTCATTGTCTTAAATTAACACAACCAATAGGTTATTACCTTCTTTCTGTTATCTCACAACCTGTATAAACCCTATAATTTTGGTTTTGGTCAGGAACTTACATTATTAATACTTGCTCCAACGACAAACTGGCAAACCAAAAGTTTAATAAAGAACTAATAGATTTCATATGCTCTCATTTTTAGACCATCAGATGCTAATAAGGAACTACACGAGATCAGACCATTTATGAAAATTTATATCTCAAATGGTGTGCCATTCATCAAATGAATGGTAAAACTACGGGACTAATCTTACTACTTTGTCAAATACATATTCCAACCCCATAAATGTACCATCATTCTAGCATTACTTTTATTGGAAACATGCGTTTGATCAGATTAGTTATAGTGCAACCCAAATATCTTTGTCTATATATTACATCAACCGGTGTTTGTAAGAGAACAGGAGTTTATATTGAAACTGTCAAAGCGTTGTCCTAGAGGTCTACGCCCAAAGTCTAGGACGTAAAAATAGTTGAAACCCACCCTCAAGTGAAGTGGTTGGGAAGCCGAGCCCTCCATTTGGAGGTCCAGAGTAATTACAAAGTGAGTTTACCTTGAATAATAGGTTAAACCCACTCCAAAGAGAGGTGGTTGGGAAGCCAGAAACCTCCATTTGGAGGTCCGGAGTCCTAGCAATTCCCACTTGGTGCGATTTTCCCCTAGGAATCCTCTGATTTCCCCACCAACTAATTAAAAATGAGGGCTCGAACGAATGGAGCCTTTAGAAAGTGAATAATTGCAAAACAAACCAAAAACTACAGAACAGTTAAAGAGGGTTTCAAGAAGAAAATTTCTGTTGAACTTTTGGGGTATTATCATGCATGAGTTTCTGTTAAAACTTTTGGCTGTCCACAGATATACAACAATAACAAAATGAAGAAGTATGGATCTCTGGGTACAATTGTGACACCCCAAAAAACATTTCTACAATTTGCACGAGGCTTACAAAATAAAAAGAACAAAAAACTCACCTAATTTCAAGTATCTTCAGCTGTCTCCACATTCTAATAGCTGGGCTTTTTGGCATCATCTACCATGTCAATGATCTCAGTAACTCTGTATGACCATTATCTCGTCATTGGTTTGCAGGCTTTGGAGGAATTGTCTGTCACATAGTCTACCTCAATCTTTGCAGCATTCTGCAATCTCTCTTCCTCAACTTTTCCAGCATTATCTACCAGTGGTCCGTGATTAGCTTCTGTAATTACCTGAAGGAGTTCAACAGGGGTAGCGGCCGGGTCTAACTCCCAACTTCCCTCAGGAGCATTATGAGCTTCTAGGCCCGTAAGCAAACAACAAGGAACTTGATGAGAGAAGCGAAACATCTCTTCTTTAGGGATTTTCCGAACGTGCTTCTGGTCCATCTGCTTCCGAAACACTGTCCTGAAACCAGCAACCTTAACTAGAGGCACAACATACACACCTTGTTCCTCATTAAAGTCATCGAGCACCTCCACCATGTCATATTTGTGTATCACTTCATCAGGAGTATGTTCATTCCAATCAGGAGACCAGTTTCTATAAAGAGCCCAGACATCCCCCTTACAAGGAAATATTCGAACCACCCCACGCATACCTTTTGTCCACTTAACCTTGTGTGAGAAAGAATTTAATGTGTTACTAATTTCATGCTTACCAATCCAGAATTCTCCGCAAGTTTTGGAGAAACCAGAATCTACCCAAGGTATAGGGCCCAATTCACCGTTGCTTCTTGAGTTAAGCCAACTGATCTTCATCTTAAATGGTTTCAAAGTGATCACCTTACGAATTCGAGCATAGTATCGAGGCATTCCATCATCATCATCATATGCAGCCCAGACCTGGTCATCTCTAAAGGAACTTTCAGCTCTATCCAAGTCAAAATTGTGAAAATCGGAATCTGGAACATTAATTGACAATTCAGCATCTTCATTTTCTGAATATCCATCAGAATAGCTAGTACGAGAATCCTTGTTCTGGTTTTTATTTTTTGACCCATTAAGCTTATCTGGATTATGCAAATCACCATTAACCACACTTTTCTGCTTCTTACTTTCTTTCCATTTTGTATTTTCTTTGTGTCTGTCAGTAGTCTTGGCATCAGTTACTGAGCTCCAATCTTGAAGTTTCTTACGAATTTCATACCGTGCCTTGTCCACAAGCATGTTTCGTATCTCAAATAATGACAGTTCTCTCTCAGGGTTGGGCTTGTTATTAATACCAGAAAAACCATAGATATTTTCTGATTGAAAACTGCCCTTTCTAAATTGAAATGCACTTCCTGAGCCAGTTCCATTTCCGACGGACATATTATTTGCCACATCACCTCCATATCCATTCATTATGTCATAGGTTCTTCTCTTTTTCAAGGCTGTTGCTTGTGCTTCTTCATGCTCTCTCTTTAATTTCTCTTGTGCCTGCTGAACCACATTTGCAGCTTGAGTAGCAGTGGAAGGTGATGTAACCTTGCCATTAACACCAGCCATTGTAGAGAAAGAACCCCAATGGAGATTCGTACAATTAGATGAGTTAAGACCTGCCTGTGCTCCAGGATTGTTGATGTTACTATTTGCAGAATGATGTTTTGAATTCTGGTGCCGCTGGCGAGAAGACAAGTGGGCAGACTTGAAAGCATTTGGAGGCAGGGGCCTCTCTACAGCAAGAAAAGCCTCACGGCAATTAGGGCATAGGAGAGTCTGGTTTAGGTAAAACCTCAGATACTCATATTGAGTCTTGCATCTATTGCAAATAGTCCAAAATGTACCAGGATTTTGATTAGATGAAGGAACTGAGGTCGAACCTCTCTGGGAAGCATTATTCCGACTCCAGGAATGTGAACTCGCATTTTTGGTAGAAGTATGAATCCCATTTGTACTAGGTGATGGAAACGGAACCGCACTCTGATTCAGACCTTTCTTCTGCACTTTTGGGTTCAATTTCTCATTATAAGCTAATCTCTTAGCCTTATCTGACAACAAGCTCCAGGCCTCTGAAACCAGCTTAAAAGCACCATCTGCACCTATAGCCTTGTTTTTATCAGGGTGAAGCGCTAGAGCCAGTTTTCGATATTGTTTCCTCACTGTTTCATCATCATCCCAAGGGTTTGTACCAAGTATGGCGTACCAATTCACTTCTCCATTAATCTTTTTCTCTGCGGAGATATAAACATCGATTGTTGTCAAGATTTGGGAGATACCACCTAGACTAGGATATAAATTTTGAGCCTTTAAAGCAAATCTCTTTGCACTGGAGTAATCTTTTTCCATAAACTTTCTCTCAGCAATTTCCTTAGCCCTGACTGCCTCATCTTTGTTACACTCCATAAGCTCCTTAAGGTCTATGAAACTTTGTGTCTCCCCACTCAGCTATTAAAGATATTGAAGAAACTTCAACCAAGCATCAGATTCAATAGATCGATGCCTGAACAAAGGGGAAATAGAACATCCAAATTAAAAAATGACAGTGAACCTCAAACAATGTCAAATAAATAACACCTTATCCAAGTAATGTCACTAAGAACAATGCAAATCCAACAATATATGGAATCCCAACTTTTGATTTGTTACCCAAAAGAAATTATGATATAAGGGGAGTGGGAGTAGATGTAAGCTTTATTCTTCCAATAGCCATCCAAATGACTACAGGATCATTGGTCTACTCTACCTTTAGATATTATGTTCCTCTATTTGACTCAAGGTTTGATACAAACTCTTATTGCTGACTCTACTGTTAATTTCATTTAGTATGGTTCCTGGTCTTTGTCTAGACTGAAGGCCCCTCTAGGTTTTTTACATTATAGGGGGGCCAACTCAACAAAAACAAAATAGCCTGATTTGTATACATATTAATTCAACCTAAATTTTTCCAGTAGCTTCGTCAGAAACAGTAAAAAGTAACAAATGGCCAATTCACCTAATCAAACTCACTTACAAAACAAGCAACAAGAATGAATATGCCTGGGGCTTGCCAAAAGAGGCACAATATTTGACAAATAATGGTACAGTCAGACACTTTATTAACACCAATTTCAATAACCACTTGGTTTTTCCAAAAAAAATCTAGTAACAATGGACAAATAATTAAGTTTTTAACTCTTTTCCAGAATAATTCATTTAACAGATAGAACATCCGCAATGTATTAAAAATTATGTACTAGGTGCAACTGTAGAATATCATCCTTAAATAATAAAACAGATGATACTGAATCAAGATAATAATTTTGTTAATGACAATACCCAAACAAACAGAATTAAGTGGATGGGTCCTATTGGTTAACTGACCAGATACAATTGAAAAATAACTGAAAACTAGGGCCATTAACCCCTACGTGTCTGATCAGGTAATCTGCCTGTCAAATTAACTAACACGTAACGGTCTTATATGTACTCTATGCCTTTTCTGACTAGCTCATATATTCTTTTCACATTATGTGATAGGTCCAATGGGTTAACTCACCAGATACGATGGAAAAATTAGTGAAAACTAGGACCGTGAATCCTTACATGTATAGTCAGGTAATCTTCTAGTCAAACTAACCAACAGATAAGTAACGGTTCTTCTATGTACTGCATGCCTTTCCTTACTAGCTCAAATATGCTTTGCCTAACCACCAAAACAAACGGACACAAGTGCCATGCTAAATTGCTGTGCATGAATATAAAAATCCAAAAGCTAGCCAATGATTGGTACAGATAAGGAATCATAGATGGAAGAATAAAACGGAAAAGTTCCACCATGTCTTGAATATTCTTAAACCATAAAACAAATGTGAAGAAGTCTAGGTCCATCCTGAATTCTAGGCATGTTTAATCTTCTCCGTTTTTCTCTTGACCTGTTCACCCTCTAAAAACAAAAATGAAAGGGATCAATGTTCCAAACAACAATCAAAGAAAATTTGAATCAAAAGTCTAGAGGACATCAACATCCATACATACTGGTAAAACTCTTGATAAGCCAAGAAATTCAAGCACTAGTTTTCCCTTTTCTGACAAGTTTTCCTTTTCCTATTCAAACTCCCCTCCAAGAGTGAGATCAACTTTCTAAGAAAGGGAAAAACAACACTTTAAAGTGTTTTAAATTCGTTGATTTGCTCCGAAATAATAATATCACTCCAATTGTCTTAAACTCCATATTCCTAAATTTAAGAAGCTAACCTTACCATGATAATAACTTGCTTCATAGATATATCCATACACGATGTGTTAATCACAGAAATAATCAACTTCCAAATTTTTAACCCACAAATTCAAAATTTCGAATAAATCAGCAACTCGTTGACGTTCAAACACATAAACACCACACAACATGCCTATAAGATCTCATACAGCTAGCCATAACACCTTCTCAATTTTCGTTACGCTCTAAGTGACAAGATCTAAATTCCACATTGGTCTACCGGGGCCTCAAGAATTATAATGAATAAACTCGTTACAAGACTCCAGTTTACTTAGAATTCTCAAATCCTCAACAAAACTTAGATAAGAATTAAAAACGCTAAAACAACTCAGGTGATCATAGAGAACAATGAAATCAATCGATTCAAAGACCAAGACAACCAGCATGCAGTATGCCGCATAATCTACAAAACTGAAAATCCATTTTTACTTCCTTCCGTAAACTATAAAGAAAAATATATAAGCTGCATTGAACAACCAAAAAAGAAAGCCACCGTGAATTGTCAAAATTCAAACTTGTCAAGTTCACTGAAAGAAAATTAAACATCGCCATGGATCTACAGTAGAAAAAAATACAAATTTGAAAATTCCAGAAACGGTCAAATTTCAGAACTCCAAATTCAGTTAAACCTAGATTCAAACAAATTAATACGGAAAAAAATTGCATAAAATCCGCCAAAAGAAATCATCTTTAAATAGAAAAAATGCATGAAGTAAATAAAAGGGTATGTGTTACCTAGTTAAAGAAAGGTTCGTCAAGTAGAGAAATTTCAATCTGTGACAAAATGCAAATCAACAGCTACTGTGACTCATTGTCTCAAAGGCCATGGGAGTTGAAGAGAATTTATTTATTTATTTATTTATTTTTCCTCTTTTTAAAGTGAACTAATGTAACTGAAACAAATTTGGACAAAACAAAGGTAAAAAAGGAGCATCAAGCATGGGTTTGGTTAATATTTTAACCTTTTTGTAAGCTAACACACCTTTTCATAATGGATTTAACCCAAAAGGCTAACTATGGTTAAATTTTGACCTTTGTATTGTATTGAGTTAGTATTTTGCCAAATGTGAGATTATATTTATTATAAATTTTCTAAAATTAAACCTTAAAATCTTGAGCAATGCTACCCTTTCGCATCTTTACATCTTAAATGTAAATTAGGATCTCTCTTTGAACTTGCCTAAGCAATTAGGTATTCTTCAATAACCACATATGATTATCTATATAGATGATTCAAAATTGAAAATTTATGTTTGTTTGTTTTTTTATATTCTTATTTATTAACAATTACATAAGCATAGTTATTCAACTAAAAGTTTAATCAATTGTTATGCTGATAAAAATATATGATAAAAAGTACAATAATATAATAATAATAAAAAGATCTTCTTTGATAATATTAAATTGATTTTTGCTTCTTTTAAATATAATTTTATAAAATAGAACATTATCCTATGTATTTTGCACCATTTAATTTATTTTCCCAAATTTATAAAGTTTTATCTAAATTAAGGTAAAGACATAGTTTGCAATATATAGCACCTAAGCTGGATCCACATGTGATACACTTCCCATCTTGACTTTATTTGTTTTCAATTGGCTTATGTCATTTACGTATAAATGTACAATAATTAAAATATGTACATAGACATACATTAACATCTTTGTGGCATATTAAATTATATATTAATTAGAGCATAGTCTTATCAACCCATGAAGAAAGTACAAGAACAAAGAAGTGGTACTTGTTTTTGTATATAGCATTACCATCTTTTCTTTTACATTTAATTATTTTTTTAATTGGTTAGTTTTTGTTTATTTTATTTCATGACATTATTGCTTAAGCTTCAATGTCATACATGGCTGTCAAACTTGTTGACAAACCTTTCAAAAGAGGATTTATGGACCTTTTTAACTTGAAAATGGTACTGCCCTTTCAAAGAATATGGTTATTATCAAACCTTTAAATAAAAAACTTGCATGACATAATACTATTATAATTTTAAATATCATTCATCACGAATTTAAATAATTTAAGTTTTATTACTATAGATTTGATACGTGTAGATTATGGCAAATCTCTAATCATGAAAGTATTAGAATTTAGGAAAATTAAAAGCATGAATAGTCATCTTATAGAGAAAATGTTGATGTTTGTTTGTCATTCCTTGTATCTCAATTCAAAATTGTTCATATTAGTCACACATAATATGTTTCATGAAAAATTTGGGTAGGAAATATTATAGAATATAAGTATTTTTTATAATAATACTTTTAAAAAATATATTCCCTTTTATCTTCTTATAAACCCATAAACAAAAAATTCAAAAGGAACTAAATCCATGCAATCGCATACTAAAAAATATTGATGAGTGAGAATATAAGTATATTATGTAGGTATGTGTTTATGTCATGTGCACAACCATTTCAAGTGGTGATTTAAATTAATTTATAGATAAAAAAGTTCCATAATAATTAACATTCATTGATATTTGATTATGCCATTATTAATACATATAACCCATGTGTTAAAAGTTCTAAAAAATCATCCAATGAATTGATAATGAAAGGGGCACATGCTGCCTTTACACTTCAATATTGCTCCAAAAAGAGATAGAGTAATTGATTTCTTTATGGAAAATCATTAGACTTATTTGTTAATTTATTCAAATCGATCAATTACTTAATGCTCACTAGTCTTAAGCTTTTATTTACATTAAAACCAATTGGAAATTCAATCTATATTTTGCAAATTTGCTTGGGATTTTAAAAACAAACAAACACCATTCTTTCATCATTATGCCTCCTCACACCATAAAAAGCAATGAGTGTATGTAGTGAATATCATATGATTTCAATTTTTTTTTTTTAAATATCAATTGGTTGTTAAATTTATGTTAAAATGTTATGTTCATAAATTTAATTTTAATATTACTACTTTTATGTAATAAATAGTATCTCGTTAAAAAAATTTGTAAATATATTTTAAAATTCTTTGATAAGGATTTGCCACGTGAAGCAAGAATATGGAATCTCTTTTAATTTTAATGTTTTATTTGAATAAATATAAAATTTATTATCAACAAAGGGTAGAAAAACTCACACACACCAAAAAATTATTACCACATTTAGAATAAAAAATATAATTATATTGAAAATATAATTTTTACTGTTTTATTTAATCAATAACTTCTCTTAAAAATCTATATAAAACTTTCTTTAGAAAATTTTTTAAAGTTTGTCTTAGAAAATTTCGTAAAATTTCGTCTAAAAGTCAACTTGGTGGAGAACCTTTATAAATATATAAATAGATAATTTGTGCATTTATTTTTATAAAGTTGAGAAAAAAAGAAAAAGAAAGAAAATTCTATCTTTAATTGTGTGTTTATCTTGATTAATTTAATTATATTTTTAACTTTCTTTTATTAAATTTTGAACTAATATTCATAACATATTATCAGTACTATTTTAGTATACAAAATATTTATATTTTTAGTTTAATATTTTTATATTATTATTTGTTATGATATCAATGAATATGTATAGTTACGTTTTATTATACATTATATTCAGAGTACATACATGTTATCTTCTATTTCAAAGAATTCAACTGTAATTTATGAAAATAATACTACTTATATTGCTTAAGTTAGAGGAGAATATATAAAAGATAATAGAATCAAACATATTTTATTTAAATTATTTTATTTTTATGAGTTTCGACAAAGCTGCCAGATTAATTTCAAATAGATTCGTTTCACTAAATATATTATTGATCTTTTCACTAAAACTCTACTTATAACAATTTTTGAGAAGTTGGTATGTAATATCAGTATAAATCATCTCTACAAATTAATATATTGATATGTATTATTTTGGCGAAGACGTTTTAATAAGGTGAGTTAACTGTTTGTTGTATTTTTTTTTCTTTCAAATATCATTTTGTCCCATTGAATTTTTATTGGTAAGATTTTTAATGAAACAGTATAAAGTATGAAGCACATATTAAATTAATTAAAAATAATAAAATTCAAAAAAAATATTATAAATATGATTTTCACTACTTTATTTAACCAATAACTTTTTTTAAAAATCTTTATAAAGCTTACTTTAAAAGATTTTGTAAAATATATCTTAGAAAATTTTGTAAGACTTCCTCTAAAAACTTAGTGAAAATTTTTTATAAATTTATAAATAAATATTTTATGTATTTATTTCTATAAGATTGAAAAGAAGAGAAAATTTTCTTTTATCTCTAATTGTATAATTATTTTAATTAATTTAATTATATCTTCAATTTTTTTAATTACATTCTGAGTTAATATTCACAACAAATTAAAAAATTATTTGAAACTCTAATAAATTTAAACAATGGGAAGATTCGATAGTAAATTGCCATTTATTTATTATTATAGCATAATTATGATATAGTATAATATGTTCTCCTAAACAACTCATCTTAATTTAATAAAAATAATATATGAATTATTTTAATGTTTTAAGAATATTTATAAAAAAAAATCTCCTATAAAAGAAAAATAATAAATGCATACAAAGCAATATAAGAGTTGAAAAAAAACATAAAAAATACATCGTATACTTGTATACGCCATAGCCTTGCCACGCAAAGCAATGCTTTTGTCGTACGCAAATAATAAATTCATCTGCTAGTATTAAATAATAAATAATACGATGCACAGAAACATAAAATATAAAATAAAAATATTATAAAACATTGAAATTGATCGTGCTAGGCGGTATTCACCGATTCTTAGCCCGAGCCCGAGCCCGAGCCCGAGCCTCCCGGGCCAGCAACCCAAACCCAGATGCGTATGCATCAGAAAAGGGGCTTTAGTAGAAATTGCATGAACTTTACCAAGGACTTTTACTTTTCCCTGCGGTTTAGTTTGTAATGGAACATTAAAGAGAGAAACTTGATTTAGATGAACGGTCCAGTTTCGATTAGTCACATTTTCCCTGATTTTCTTAGAAAAAACGTCTCTTTCCCGTACTATGATGATTCGAGAACAATATCATTCGATGACGAACTGTTAAAATACTTGATCAACTGTTTTACCTCTGTTAAGCTACAACAAACATATTTAAACATACCTAATTCACCATTTGCAAATCTTCCCAATTTCAAAATATCACCACTGAATGACTCAGCCTAAACAAAAAACCATTGCCTTTTTATTAGCCTATCAATGAAATAACGAAACGGAGGCACGTCGACAAATTTATGGCCACATAACCAAATGAATAATAACAAAACAAAAGCTCTGTGTATTCAAGTACAAAGTGCAAATGGGGAAACAAAACAATGAATAAAAAAATACCCTCCTTGCTATGCACATTCTGCCAACACTTGCATGCGCAGATTTCAAAACGATCGAAAGACTCAAGGTTCAATAAATCTACGCATGCAGCATAAATGAAGATTCTTAATTGTGTTCTTCAGGTTTGGCTGCGTCTACATAGTCATGGTGGAATCTCACCACAATGCATGTTATATTGTCACCACTGCCACGGTTGAAAGCAGTCTCCGTTAACTTTCGAGCTGCAGTCTCAGGTTCTTCATCCGTTCGGGCAAGTGCAACAGCATCCTGAACATAAAAAAATAAAAGGTTAAACAAAAAACCGCACATGCATAAGCAGACGTGCGTTGTGGCAATTCACTTTGTGTGCTGTACCTTCCACTCTGACATCTAAAGGCAAATTGGTCAGCATTGCAATGACCATGTAGTGGCTGAATCCATTCCTCTCTCAGTTTATTGATATTTCTCATCTATCATTTTTCTATGTGCACTAGACATTCACTATATGGTGAATGTCCATATGGCTTGTTACTGTTCATTTGAAGCATGCTACTACTATTCAACAGTCATTAATAATTACTTGGATGAATCACTGACTTTAGACATCCTAGACAAACAACTACAAGTGTCAGAAACTATCTCACTGAAAGGGAAATAATATACTCATCCCCTGTAACATGATAAGTGTTCGCAGGTATATGTAAGACAGGAGACTTACATCATTTGGTACTACATCCCACAGTCCATCACTTGCAAGCACAAGTAATTCAAATTCTCCATCTATCTCTTGATCCTGAAAAAATAAAGCAAAACACATTGCAGATTCATTTTTGATACTTGCAACCAACTGAAAGAATCTCGAGTGTACCCTCAGAAATGCATACTGTTCCCAAAACAAATGTAATGGATTAGACCCACTAGGAACATACATACATCTGCTATTAAAGAGAATAAAGAGGATTTTAGAAAACATATGAAATACAGGCTACTGGCAATAGTATAAGGCAGGTTCTGCTGGCAAAAGTGACAGTTATCAAGCAGGGTCTTCTTTCTACCCAATAAGATAACCACATCCTTATAATTGTCAGTGTTATTTCTACGTGTGATCATACAGTTTCAGCTAATTGAACATATAAAATTGACAACTGAGAGAATCGCTATCAGAACATTGTGGAGACAAAAAAGTTTTGCCATCCCTCTAGGAGATGAAAATATACTCTGCATGCCTACTGAAAAGTTGGCACCAAAAGGGGCAGGAAGAAATTAAAAATTAAATCCTTATTGATAATGAAGATAAGAGTGAAAAAGGCAAAACTGTATGGAATTATAGGTCATCTAATTTGGTTATTACCTGGATCTCTGGTTCTGCTACAACAAATTGCTTCAACATGCGGTTACCAAAAGCACGAGACATAGCTAGCACACCTCCTACTCTCCATGTGCCTAATAACATAATTTTATGTAACAAAAAAATTTAGACAAAAAAAAAAAAGAGACTGAGAATCAGTTCATGGTAGGCACTTATTAACAAAGTACTTCAATCGTACAAACAATTTTTGTAGACAAACCAGTTTTATCTCAATCCTAGACTCACAGAGAATTTCATTCTGACTTGATAAATCTTAGTTAACTTTTTGCACCAATAGCCATTGAATTATTGACTTGCGCATGGCAGGTCAGTTGCACTAGTGTACTGCTTCAAAATTATCATTAAGGCAAATATATAGATAACTAGCAGTTTCTTGCTTCAGTAATACATAGATGATGTATTAGTAGTTTTACCAGCCCACACTACAAAGCCTCCAGCATTTTCAATTCTCTTCCGCTCATCACTTCTGTTGGGTTTATGATCTTCAGAAAGAGGGATTGCTGTCCACAAAGAGAGAGAGAAAATGCTTTTAGAATTTTCAACATTCACTTTCATATGCAGCACAGTTAGATAACTTTAATGAAATCACGAACATAGCAGAATTTGCAAGATCACCTTCTAAAAGAACACCACTAAAGCTCATACATATTAAGACAGAAGCCAAAACCTTAGGATCAAAGCATAAAACTAATCTGTTTCTCATCTGAATAATCACCCAGAAAAGTTAAATTCTCCTTTCATTTTTAGTATCTGAGTATTGATATTCCAAAAAATTTAAAACTTGTATTTTAAAAGTTTCCTAAAGATTTCCACATCTTAGTTATTTATTCAAATATGAAACGAAGAGCAATATTAAGAAAACTCAACTAAGACTACACAAAGATAAATATACATCCATATGTGCACAATTCCCTCACCCAACAGCGGCACCTCCAAAATAGCTAACTTAGACACATTTTTTTTATAGATGCAAAACATGTTATTCATACTGCAATTTAATGAAGCTTCAGCAATGACTACATTATGCAACCTAGTCCGAAACTGAATACACATACAAAACAAGTGTATAACTAATTTCTCACAAGGTCAAATACAGATCTTAAATCTGTATCAATGCAAATGTTTAAAACCTTACACATCCCACATCATGGTCATTAAACTCCACATTCAAGGCATCATTTTCTGACAACTCCCTAATTGTTTACCATATTGCTGGCTGCCTTCCTGGCATGCACTTGCAGCCAATCTTGATCCAACTTGTCATCTTTTTCAGCATTATTATTTAGAAACCCAATTATTTACTTCAAAGGGAACTTAAAATGAAAAAACAATGTCAACAATACCTTTACCAGCCTTCGATATTACAGTCCTTGAATCTCCAACATTGGCAACATATAGATGGTTACCAAACAATAGAGCTGTTGAAGCAGTAGAACCATCATCCCTATAAGTATCTCTTTCAGATTCCAAAAAGTCCACATCTGTCTGTTGATATGTTTCACCTGCAAGCTCACCCACGTCAAAAGATGGAATCACACAAACCAACATAGGTGGGTTGGAAAAGCATTCCATGCAGGACCCCACCCACAAGAAAGAGAATGGAAAAACTCAGAGCTTGATCCTTCATCTTGTCCTAGATAGAAATGTAATCATGTGCATCTATCTGAATGGGATCCAGCATTGAACGCAGAGAACAAAGGATACGCTATAATCAGATGACTGATTCCTTTACAACCATTAACCAGTAAGGACCATCAATAGGTCAACTCAGAAAATATTAACGCACTTATAGCCAATTTGGTATCTGTCATAAATTGTGGATGCTTCAAGAGATTCTCAAATAGGTGCTCCTTCAAATACTCAGCAGCACGGGAACCACCATGTCCTGTAATGGCACATTGCAAGTGTTAGAAAAACAAGTTCTCATCCAACAAAGACACAAAACAAATATCTTCAGTCTTTTTTGTCTGTAGTCAGCATCTACAATATAAATGCGAAGATAGGTGCACAATGAGAATAGGTCAAAACTTGATCTCATAAAAAGAACACCCAAGGCCAACAACCAAAACTTTACCTTGCTTGAGGACTGTGATAACAAAGCTACGGTTTTTTTCATTTCCATAATGGTCCTATTAAGGGACCAATATTCCCTTTGTGCACTTTCCTAAGTAATAGCTGCTAAGGGGTGAAATTGTGATTGTAAACCTTAACTCAATCCCACATAATGACATCCTAGGCATGGATCATAATTACCATACATATAACAGTCAAGACTGACATGATAACAAGACTTGTTTATAAGATGTCTTTTCCCATCAATCACGTGAATGTAGATAACCAGTTGAAACGTTAACTTCAATGTAGCAGTTTGAATCTTCTTTTGTCACCATGTTGGACACTCAGTTACAGTGTCATTACATGGCTTTAACATTACAACTATAATTTTACCTCCCCAATGCAAGAGATGATTAGGTAAAGTCTAACCATCGAAAATTCCAAACATGTAGACTGCTTGTCCATCAATCTTGGAAGTTTTAATATCATAGAAATCCTCCATACTCATCCTCTTTCCCCTGAAAGTTGAAAATCCACAGCTCAGTTTTCCATCTTCACTGTCAACAACACAAGAAAAGGATTGTGAGTTTGACTCTAATAGTATCTTTGACCTGTACGGATTAGCATTGCATAACCACTACAGCATAAGTATAAATCATTTTGTTCAAAGGTGAATCCTGTCGCCACATTCACTTTCATTTTGGTCCTAGACACAGAGAGGATAAGTAGAAATGACTTGAGACAGTGAAATCAGAGAAGAAAACTAAACAAATGAATCATATTATATCATGCCTTCACAAGAGAAGGCCCAAAGATGACCGTAAAGATGGTTTTAAAAGCCTTGCAGCAAATCCTACGTGCTGCTGTCTCAGATAGAAATAACGTTGTTCAGTTAAACTTGCAACACAGGACGAACGGAGTGACAATTTAACTGCATGAGTACATATAAGAAACACATAACAAGGTCACTCTGCAAACCAAGCCAAATTTAACTTTTTTAAGTCCTATGCTAATCCTAAACAATGATGAACTATACGATTACTGACAGATGAAAAGAGCTGATAATTACCTTTTCCAGCCTCCAGTAATATATCCATTATCATCCTCCTTCTCTGGTAACAAATCAACAACATCAACAACTGGCCCCCGCTTTGCTGCTGAACCTGATTCAACCATCATCCTGAAACTCGGTATAAATTCACAATTCCGCGTATAATTTATGCCAGTACCAGCATGCAAACTGTTGTGTATATTGCTTAATTGCACCCTTCTTCTGGTAAATATTCCTATATTCCCAGCTCGAACAATCACGCTCCTTATATAGCTGTTGCATACCATCTAAATCGACCTGCCTGGACTTCAATGCCAGATCTTCAATCCAGAAGAAACAAAATCTGACCAACAACATTGTAAAAATGTCACAAAACGTGTTCGAAATTTTATCAAAACTATCATAAAATCCAATCCGGTATCTACAAAGGAAAGACAGCAAAGCAAAGCAATCGAATGTTGCAAATTGGAAAAATAAAATTTCAAACAAAAAAAAATCACACGTATTATAACAGCAAGAAATATTATTCATTCCCCCACGTTAATTAACGACGAACCAAAAAAGTTATAATAATCAGTAATTACAGATAATGACTTATAATCCAGTGACTAGAAAAATGCAGGAAAAGATACAAAATTGAAATTCAAAATAGTTACATATTAATTCACTAAAACTTGATACGAATTATTACTTTGTCATTTTCAAGATTAAGAGTAAAACCAAATGCCCAAAAGTAAAAAAGCTCGCTTTTCAACTACAGCAATCATGTTCGAGCTTTCAAATAAGATAATACTAAAAGATATAAAAACGAGGTCGCTTTTTCTGATAAAAAAGAGAGAGAGAGAGAGATCTTTTTTACAAGTATGTTCAACCAATTACGGATCTTTTGGTTGAATAGATCTTGGGAATTTCCAGATATGGCCGCATCGGATCGCATGTGATGATCGGGTTCGGGTCTAGAATTTCGAATCTGATGTAACGCTTCGTACGTGGAATCAGCTGAGTTATTTCTCTCTCTAGAAAGACTGGGAGATAAATCTGAAACCCTAGCGAAAGTGATTCATTGCGCGGTGAGTCTATGAATACATACAGAAGAAGAGACGGCAAGAAAGAGAGAGAGACTGCTAAGTGGAGAAGAGAGAAACCTGGCTTCTTGCAGCTTGGCACCGAAGAGAGGTCGCAACGTGGCAATATTCATGCAAGCGAGTAGCAAGAATCTTCTGTATTCGAGTTTATTGTAATATGACTTACATCCCATTATTACTTTTTAGGATTTTTACCATGTTATATCATTACTCACTAAATACAGCGTATCTTGAATTTGTATATAACATAGTGTTTATTTATTAAATAATTAAAAATATAACAAATTATTATAAAAATTTAATATCTAATAAAAAATAAACATAATTTTCTTTATTATATTATTTAAAACAAAATTTTTTAATATTTAATATTTTTGTTATTAATAAATAATAATATTAAAAATATCAAATTATCTATACAAATTATTGTGTACAACAATACAATAAGATAATAATAGCTATTATATAATTTATATTCTTAATTTTGTTAATTAGATTAATTTTATATTTTTATTAATTAATTTTTAAATTATTTTTGTTTGTATATAATATAAAATTTTGCATAATTTAGCATTCATTTTTGTCTAATTATTTTTATATTTTAGTCAATTTTTTTGACTTATGAATAATAAAAATGCCATTTGATTTTAATAATTAAAAAAATATATATATCTGGTAGTGTGATTGTGAAAGTGAACGATTCCTTTCGCATTCATCCTTAAACGACGACGGATTATGAATGTGAAGAAAGCACATTCAAAACGGCCCAACGCTCAGCTTTGAGTTACCTTTTTGCATGCCAAGCCTCGATTCTTTGTTAGAAAAATTCTTAAAAAGCTCCCGCATTTCACTGGTGGAAAAAGTCCACTAATTTTCCCTCTCTCTTTCAACATTTATTTCGTTCAGAATTATACCAAGATTGCAAAAAATTAAATTTCTTTTTTTAAAATACTATAATAAGCGAGATTTAAACTCAAAATCTCTGGAATTTTTTTAAATAATAATTTGATTGATCAAATATGGCCTAACGTACAGCTAAGTATGACTGGAAACACTATTTGTCATTAAAATTGTATTATTTGTTTCGTCCTCGTAGGCAACCCAGTTGGATTATTATATAATCATTTACTATTCAACTCTTAATCATTTTATTAATCGAAGTTGACACGTAATGTTTCGACTAAGGCTAATAGAAAATAAGGGAAGATAGGAGACGACCAAAAGTGGGAATGAATTACAAGGAAAGATGGTTACTTAAGAATTTCTTTTTTTTTTTAAGGTTGGTTTGTGATAATTAAGACCTACACAAGGAATCGTTGAAACCCGTCTATTATGTATATGTGTACTTTATTTGGGCTTGAATAGGGATTGTTAAAGAGAAAAAAATATTTATATTTTACATATGTTGGTCATGTATTTTGAGTTTATTTTTTCCCTAACAATTAAAAATTAAACAACTAGTATGTTTTTGGTAAAAGCACTAATATCACGTGCTCTAAAATATGAGACTCACGTGCATTGAAAGAATTAAAACCTCTCATTGTATTTTAATAGGACATTAATCTACTCTAAACTCCAATACTTATAAATTTATCATGTTTGCTTTAATTATTTTTGTACTACATAGTCCAGTTTTATGTTTATAAAACACGACGTCATGATTATTTTTAACATCTCGAGAAAATTATTAATAAAATTAATTATTATTTACATTTTTTAAATATTTTATTTTACTATTGCCAATTCGATGTGAATAAGAAGTGATATTAAGAGTTTTTGAACGTAATAATATTTGTTTTTAAATATTTTAAGAGTTCTTACTAATAAGATTGATTATCATCTACATTTTTTTAAATTATTGACATAAAGAGAATAATAATAATAATTAAATAAAAATTAAAAATATATTAATAATTCCTTGAAAAAATATTTTTATTTTATATATTAAATAATACCTTTTTTTGGTAGAAGTATTTATTTTTTATTTTTGAAAATATATAGAAGCAATTACAGCAGTCAAAAATAAATTTAATTACTAACAAAGACAAACGAAAAAAGGGTTTTGCTGTTCTTGGAAAAAAAATTATTTTTATTGAATATATAAAGTAATTTTTTTAGAAAGTACTTAATACGTTCTTAATTTATTAACGAGTAAAAATTTTTAATCAAAAAATAAAAAAGATTATTTTAATATTACAATATATCTTTTATTAAAATAATTTATTATTTAAAATTATTAGTTCACCAAGAGAATAATAATACTATAAATAAATATAAATTAAAAAATAAAATTATTTTGAATATTTTTAATTAATCAACTAACTGTCAAATAGATAAAAGAAAAAAAAAGGAAAAAAAAAACTGTAGCAAGCGAGGTTTATACGAATTTGTATAATCTTTCCTTTTACTTGTTATTTTCACAAATCTTAGAGAAAATTTTTGAAATTATTCAATAATATTTATATATTTTAATATTTAATATTTTATTTTATATTAGCAAGTAAAATTTAAGAGTCACTAAATATATACTAAATGCAATTTAAGATTTTATTGAAAATTATGTTATTTTTATTATATTTTAAAAATGAAACTAAAAATATATATTTACTCACACTTATGTTTATGAAACTTATGCATTTTAACAGTAGATGCTAAAATTGGTACAACAAAATATCTAATAAAGCTCAAACATTAATGATTAAAATAAATTTTATTAAAAATTAGTATTATTAAATATTTTTAAGTTTGATACAGAAATATTATAATTTCAAAAGAAAGTCTGAGTATATAATTAGTAACTATTAAGTTAAAATATTAATTACATGCATAAATGTTACCAATAACAATATATTCTAGTTTTATTTTGAAATTAATTAAGTTTAAATTAACAAGATGATAACATTCTAAATTTTCAAATTATTGTATTTAATAAAATAACCGTGCATCCATTGATGTAGTCGAGTAGTTCTATTCTGAGGGGGCATTTGTGCTAATATTGGGTTCGAATTTTTTAGAGTACATTTAGGTGTAAGAGTCTGGTGCAGTTGAAATTTTATCTTGTACTTGGTATTTTTAGAGTACATTTAGGTGTAAGAGCCTGGTGCAGTTGAAATTTTATCTTGTACTTGGTACCACTGCAGTGTGATTCCTGTATATGATCTTAATTGATTCAGGACAGGTACTTTGTGATCTGCGAACACGTACCCTAAAGGAGTGAGTGCCTGATCCGTATATAGGCGACCGTCACAGTGATAGCTGAGTATAAGAATTTCCTCGTCATAAAAAAAAAATAGCTGTAGAAAGTAACGGAACAATGAACCAAAAGTCAACATCTTGTTGTTTTGATTTAAATTTACTTAAATTATGGTAATTTTTTTTTTGGATGACCTCATCATTGCGGCGGTCTGTCATACACGGGCCAAATATTCACCTTTTTGAGATATGTGTCTGCAGATCACACAGCACTTGTCTTAAATTAATTAAAATTATCTACAGGGATCGTACTGCAGTGGTACTAAATATAAGATAAAATTTTAATTGTACCAAGTTCTTACACCTGAATGCATTTTTAAAAATTCGAATCTAAAATTAACATAAATGCCCCTTTAAAATAGAACCTACTATATCTAGTGGCGCAAATTATGGTAAATTAGTAACTAATAAGTAACGAAACATTGAGTAGTTGATAAAAATCATTCGATACTTAAATTAGATTTAAATTTATTTTAATAAAAATATTGAGACAGTAAATTAGTAAAAATTAAATTTCGTATTTTTTATCTCGTAATTGCTATTTTTTATAGAAGTTATTACCTCATGATTACTATTTTTTTATAAAAGTTATAAGTACTTTTAATTTTTCAATTAATCACTATGCGAATTTATTTGAAAGTTGATTGATGACGATTATTTTGGAAGTTATCACGTATTGACTCTTTTCAACCATCATTTATTTTACTCAGGGTGCTAGGGTTATTGTTGGAAAATGAGCCTTGAGGAAGATTTTTAGAACCTATCTTTTATTAAAGCAAAACTTCCTACTCTTAAATGATTAAACTTATCTCAGGGTCAAAGTAGATGCCTTTAATTTAGTTTTGAGCTTGCTTAGAATATTTCTCAATATTCCTTTCCAAATAATATGTAGTTTATTTTCTTAGTTTTTATTTTCCAAAATTAATTTTTATAAGAAAATTTCAAAGTACAACAGCGGTTTATGCCGCTTGTCTTCTCCTATTTCTTTCCCTCTGATTTTTGTATGTCAAACGGTGGCTATCAGTGGGTTTTGCATTCACAAAATGAGAAAAATTTCTCCGTTCAACTGTCCCACCTAGCCAGTCCAGTCCCTGACCCAATCTCTCTTTCCTCGAAACTTCCTTCTTCTGGCAATATTTCTTTAATTTTGAAGTCTCTTCTGCTTCTTTCATGGATGATTTATCAACGACAACTGTTTCTCCACTTCTCTGCGTTAGTAACTTTGCTTTCAAACTTATAAGTTATTTCATTTATCAGTTGAATTTTCTCTTTCGGTCTGTTTGGAGAAAACATTTGTCGATTCAGTTAATTTTAAAATGGTGAATTTTCCGAGAATTTGGCTTTTGAATTTGCTCTTCTGTTTAATTTTTAATTTTTAGATCCGTGCAAATTTGTCAATGTTAGTGAAATGTTTGATTTATTACTTCAATTGGCTGTTCTTACACTTAAGTCTTTAGTTTTTCTTTTATGCGGTCAGACTTTGGAAACTTCACATGAAGAGGTTGATTCGCTTTGTTAATCTTTCGGAGGTGGTGGTAAATACTAAACCGTAGATATGAATTATCGGTCAGAGAAGTTAGTGAGCTTAGTTCTTTTTAACACTTAATACTTGATTCCGTGTTTTGTGCTTTTGGCGAATGGTTTCTTCATTAATGAATTTAGTACTAAATTTGAGGCTTCCATTTATATTGATAAGTATTTCGAAATTACCTTCTTTATATGTTTGGTTTTGCATTTTTCGTAAGCTTGCCATAACATTTACATGTGGTGATTACTGATTAGGATTTTGGTTATTATTAATTCATTGGTGCTTTTTTATTTTTTGGTGGGTGATCCGTGGATGCTTAACTTCATTAGAGGAAAGTATTGGATTGACTTTACATCGATTGTGATGTCTTCAGGTTTAGTGATTGAAACTCACAGAAAAGTCCCGATGGGCAATATTCTGTGCATTATGGATTGCAGTCTGGCAGAATCCGAACTTTTGACTCAGTTTCAGAGAAGTTCCAACGAGGCTTTGAATCTGTTTCTGAGAGGATTAAGGGGATTAAAAGAACATTGAAATCCTGCTCATTTAATAGGGTTGTGAGTAAAGGCTGGGGATCTGGGATGAAGATTCTTGATCCGCAAGGTCAATTCATTCAAAGGTGGAATAAGATATTTGTATTGTCATGTGTGCTTGCAGTGTCGCTGGATCCTTTGTTTTTCTACGTTCCTGTGATTGATGGTGGTAGGACATGCGTTGATTTGGACAAAAAGATGGAGATTACTGCCAGTGTGTTGCGTTCATTCACTGACAACTTTTACATACTTCACATTATTCTTCAATTTCGCACTGGCTTCATTGCACCTTCTTCTCGAGTATTTGGAAGAGGTGTTCTAGTTGCAGATACTTTGTTAATAGCAAAGAGGTATCTGTCATCGTATTTCTTAATCGACATTCTTGCAGTCCTTCCACTCCCACTGGTTTGTGGAAATTTTCTTTCCCATCAGAAAAAGTTCTTTCTGGCATACGTGTGCCTTTTAGTTGGTTAGATAATGTTATCTTATTTTATTATTATTGTTGTTGTTGTTGTTGTTGTGTAACTCCATTTGTAATGGTGGAACACGGAAGAAGTTTCTATTTAGGTAATTACATCTGTGGACTTTTGCACAGCGACTTTAGGCCATCATCATGGCTGCATTAGGTCTCCTCCGGAAGTCTTATTGAATCTTCTCTTTAGTTGTTGCTGGACTATTTTATGTTTTCTATGATTGACCATTACACATATTTTATGTGGGATAAGTTGGGAGGAATATTATAACTGCCTCTGCCCTAATTGAGAATATTTCCATCCGATACTGAAAATTGGTATCTTGGCTTGGTGATTTATTCAAAAGTATCCTTTGGTTGCAGAGTTTTACCGTGATACTTTTATATATCTATGTCCTGTTTGAATGAACATCATTTAACTATGATATTAGTTAGTTTTCTTCTTATTGCTGTTTGTGCACAGGTGGTGATTTTGATTGTAATTCCAAACATGGGAGATCACAAGTGTTGAATACGAAGACCTTATTGAAATTTGTCGTTTTCTTTCAATATGTGCCAAGGGTTATTTGAATTCATCCAGTGTATAAGGAAGTTACAAGGACTGCTGGTATACTCACTGAAACTGCCTGGGCTGGAGCTGCATTCAATCTCTTGCTTTACATGCTTGCCAGCCATGTATGTTCAATTTCTACATTGGTATTTATGACTTTAAAGCTTGGCTTCAAATAGGACACAAATTTACAATTGTATATCTATCTTAATCCAATTCCAAAGGTGTGGAGAGCTTTTGAGTTGCAACTACAAGGGTTGTAGAAGTGCTCAAATAACTGTTGCATCAACTGTCATGTC
>JAWDEX010000023.1:5259611-5290338 GCA_035221805.1 Trichilia hirta
CCTCAGAAAGGGGGATTGCTGTCCACAAAGAGAGAGAACTGCTCTTAGGAAACAGCTGCACAATTTTTGACATTCACTTTCATATGCAGCACAGGCAGATAACTTTAATGAAATCGTGAACACATACAGAATTTACAAGATCACCTCCTAAATAACACCATTAAAGCTCATACATATTAAGACAGAAGCAAAACCTTAGAATCCAGGGGGAAAACTAATCTGTTTCTCGTCTGAATAATCACCAAGCAAAGTTATACCCATACCTCCTTACAATTTTAGACATCTGTGTATTGATATTCCAAAAAATTTTACACTTATATTTTTAGAAGTTTCCTAAAGACTTCCATATCTTAGTTATTTATTCAAATATGACAAATAAAGAGCCATATTAAGAAAACTCAATTAAGAGTACACAAAGATAAATACACATCGATATGTGCACAATTCCCTCAGCCAACATCTGCAACCAATGCAAAACATGTGGTTCATACTGCACTTAAATGAAGCTTCAAAAATGACCGCATCATGCAACATAGTCAGAAACTGAACACACATACAAAAGAAAGTGTATAACTAATTTCTCACAAGGTCAAATACGGATCTTACATCTGTATCGATACAACTGTTTAAAATCAACACACACAGACAAAGGTTACACATCACATATCGTAGCAAGATATTTTTTCAAGAACATCCCACGTTCTATAGTTCAGATAATTTATTTTTCATTACAATCTATATTCAAGTCAACTTTTATGACAACTCCCTAATTGTTGACCATATTCCGAGCTGCCATCCTGGCACGTACTGGCAGTTGATCATGATCCAACTTGTCATTTTTTGTCCGTATTATATTTAGAAACTCAATTATTTACTTCTGCAGGAACTTAAAATCAAAAAACAAAGTCAATAATACCTTTGCCAGCCTTTGATATTACAGTCCTTGAATCTCCAACATTGGCAACATATAGATGGTTACCAACCAATACAGCTGTTGACGCAGTAGAACCATCATCCCTATAAGTATCTTTTTCGGACTCCAAAAAGTCCACATCAGTCTGTTGATATGTTTCACCTGCAAACTCACCCAAGTCAAAAGATGGAATTGCACAAACCAACATCAGCGGGTTGGAAAAGCATTCCATGCAGGACCCCACCCACTAGAAAGAGAATGGAAAAACTCTGAGCTTGATCTTTGATCCGGTCCTAGATAGAAATGTAAGCATGCGCATCTATCGGAATGGGATCCAGCATTGAATGAAGAGAACAAAGGATATGCTATAATCACATGATTGAATTCCTGTACAATCATCAAACAGTAAGGACCAACACTAGGTCAACTCAGAAAATAGTAACGCACTTATAGCCAATTTGGTATCCGTCATAAATTGAGGATTCTTCAAGAGATTCTCAAATAGGTGCTCCTTCAAATACTCAGCAGCATGAGAACCACCATGTCCTGTAATGGCACATTGCAAGTGTTAGAAAAAGAGCTCCGATCCAACATAAAAAAAATAAAAAAATTATCTTCAGTCTTTTTGTCAGTAGTCAGTATCTACAACAGAAATTTAAAGATATGTGGACAATGAGAATAGGTCCAAAACTTGATATTATAACAGAACACCTAAGACTCACAAGCAAACCTTGACCGTGCTTGAGGACTGTGATAACAAAGTTATAGTATTTTTCTTTTCGATAATGGTTCGATTAAGTTAAACAACAACCTGAAGCTCGGACAACACGGACCAATATTCCCTTTGTGCACTTTCCTAAATAATAGCAGTTAAGGGCTGAAATTGCGATTTTAAAACTTAACTCAATTCCACATAATGACATCCTAAGCATGGATCATGATTACCATACATACAATGGTCAAGATGGACATAGACATAATAAAAGGACTTGTTTATAGCATGTCTTTTCCCATCAACCATGTTCATGTAGATAACAAGTTGAAACACTAACTTCCATGTAGCAGTTTGAATATTCTTTTGTCGCCATGTCGGACACTCAGTTACAGTGTAATTGCATGGCTTTAGCACTAAAACCATAATTGTATCTCCCCGATGGAAGAGATGATTAGGGAAAATCTAACCATCGAAAATTCCAAACATGTAGACTGCTTGCCCATCAATCTTGGAAGTTTTAATATCATAGAAATCCTCCATACTTGTCCTCTTTCCCCTGAAAGTCGAAAATCCACAGCTCAGTTTTCCATCTTCACTGTCAATAACACAAGAAAAGGATTGTAAGTTTGATTCTAATAGTGTCTTCGACATATACAGATTAGCATTGCATAACCACTACAGCGTTAAGTATAGATCATTTTGCTCAAAGGTGAATCCTGTCACCACATTCACTTTCACTTTGGTCCCTGACACAGTGAGGAAAGTAGAAATGACTTGTGACAATGAAAACCTAAAAGAAAACTAAACAAATGAATCATATTATGTCATGCCTCTACTAGAGAAGGCTCAAAGATACAGTAGAGATGATTTTGAAAACCATGCAGCAAATCCTATGTGCTGCTATCGCATACAGAAATAACATTGTTCAGTTAAACTTGAAACATAATACAAGGGAGTAACAATTTAACTGTATGAGTACATACAAGAAACACATAACAAGGTCACTCTGCATGCAAACCAAGCCAAAGTTAACATTTGAAGTATTATGCCGAATCCTAAACAATGATGAACTATAAGAGCATTGACAGATGAAACCAACTTATAATTACCTTTTCCAGCCTCCAGTAATATATCCATTGTCATCCTCTTTCTCTGGTAACAAATCAACAAAATCAATGACTGGCCCCCGTTTTGCTGCCGAACCTGAATCAACCATCATCTTGAAGCTCCGTGTAAATTCACAATTCCACGTATAATTTATGCCAGGACCAGCATGCAAACTCTTGTGTCTATTGCTTAATTCCAGCCTTCTTCCGGTAAATATTCCTATATTCCCAGCTCGAACAATCACACTCCCTATACAGCTGTTGCATACCATCTAAATCAACCCGCCTGGCCTTCAATGCCAGATCTTCAACCCAGAAGAAACAAAATCTGCCGAACAGCATAGTAAAAGTGTTACAAAAAGTGATAAAAATTTCCTCAAAACTATCATAAAATCCAATCCATTATCTACAAAGGAAAGATGGGCAAAGCAAAGAATTCGAATGTTGCAAATTGACAAAAATAAAATTCATTTAGAACATAAAATCGTAACACGGATTAAAACAGCAAGAAATTTCGTTCATTCTCCCACGCTAAATGACGTCCAAAAATAGAAATCTAATAAGCAGTAATTACTATAATGACATATAATTCAGTGACTGCAAAAATTGAAAAAATAAATAAATAAATAAAATTAAAGTTCAAATATTCATATATCAATTCAATAAAACCTGATATAAATTATTACTCTGTCATTTTGAAGCTTAAGAATAAAACCAAATGGCCAAAAATAGAAGGCTTACTTTTAAAATACTGCAATCATGTTCGAGCTTTCAAATATGACAACAGTCTAAGAGAGCTAAAAACGAGATCGCTTTTTCTGAACCAAAAAGAGATCATTTTTACGAGTATATTCAAACAATTACGGACTTTTGGTTGAATAAAGTCTGGATATGTCCAGATATGACCGCATCGGTCGGATTTGATGATCGGGTCCGTGTCGAGAATATTCTAATCTGATGTAACGCCTCGTACGTGGAATGAGCTGAACTCTCTCTGGAAGGACTGAGAGAGAATCTGAAACCCTAGAAAAATAGATTCATCGCACGTTGAGTGGATGAATGTATACAGGAGAAGAGAGAGTGAGAAAGAGAGAGAGGATGCAGAGTGGAGAAAAAAGACAGCAGGCTTCTTGTTGTTTGGCACCGAAGAGAAGTGGCAACGTGGCAATATTCTTGCGATCGCTTTAGCAAGAATCCTCCGTAGTCTAGTTTGTTGTCATATGGATTACATCTCACCATTGCATTTTACGATTTTACCCCGTTACATTGTCAATGAAAAAATGCTATCTCAAATTTGAAGGTCAAAGAACATAATATTTTTTTTTATAAATAATTATTAAATTTTATTATTTATTATGATTTTATTAAATAAATATAATTTATTTGTTATATTATTTAAAATAAAAATTTTAAATATCTAATATTTTTATTTGTTGATATGTGAAGTTTTAATTACTCTAAAGGCACCGTAGTTTTATTATGATAACTAATTTTTTTTTTTGGATGATTAAGAAACTCTTATACTCAGTTATTATTGCGGCAGTCTGTTATACACGAGTCAAACACTTATTTTTTTGGGGTATATATCCGCAAATCATATAGTATTTGTCTTAAATCAATTAAGATTATGTATAGGGACTACACTGCAGTGGTACCAAATACAAAATAAAATTCTGACTGTACTAGGCTCTTATACCTGAATGTATTCTAAAAATTTTAAATTCAGAATCAGCACAAATATTTTTCTAAAATAAAATCATTCGACTACACCTAGTGGGTGCTATGATAACTAATTTATTAGAACAGGATTTGCAACAAAAAAGTATGATTAAGGATACAGATATTTTTGTGATAACTCTTCAATATTCAAATTCAATTTTTGTGATATTTTTAAAAAGAAAAAAAAATGATAAAATATAAGTTTAGAATGCTAAAATTTTGAATTATTTCTATTTGGTCAGCTCGGACTTGTATAGATTTTAAAGGAGAGTAGAATAATGTCATTTATCCACCCAGTCATCCGCTAGCGAGATGGTGTTATATATCCTTCTGATCACCTATCACACAGAATTACGAAAAACTGAATTAATAATTATCTCTAAATTTGCACATAATCTTGATTTAATAAATTAATGATTACCTTCGAATTTATAGATAATCCTAAGTTGAATATGTATTGAATATGCAAATAAGAATAATTATCCCATAATACTAAAGATATTGAATATCTAACACGTAACTCTTGAACATTCTATTGGTCAAACGAACATTTTTAATATTAGTATGTTAATAGTAAAATCAATTATAGAGAGGCTAACCTTCAATCCAAGATAAATATTTTTTAAACTTTAAATTTAGATCTTGGCCAAATATTCAGCATAAATATTATAGAATTTGTCTTCTGTTAATCAGTATTTTAATTTTTAATTAAAATTAAACTGATCTTACATAGTTGTGATCCTTATTTTATAGTAGTTATCTTAACCTCGAGATGAAAAATAAAATTCGTCTTTTATTGTCATGTTCAATTTTGAATGGCTTAGGTCCACTTATTGTCGTACGATCTTAGAATTGAGATAATGACCCATAGTCAGATAAAAATATCTAATCAATCTATACGTGACTTTTGACTTTATATTATTATTGATATTGTAAAAATAGTAAAAAATATAAAATTTTTTATATAAATTATTATATGTAAACTAAAATAATAAAATAATTATCATTATCTAATTTATATTATTAATTATTGTTAATTAAATTAATTTATATTTTTAATAATTAATATTTAATATAATTTTTTTTATATAATATAAAAGTTTGTATAAATAATTTATTTTATTTTTATTTAATATTTATTTTATGTTCAATTACTTTTGTAGTTTATTCAATTTTTTGACTTTTTAAATAATAAAAAACACCATTTGATTTTAATTTGAAAAAAAGAACGCTGCATGTAACGGTCTCCAGCTCCGGAGTTAGCCGGTGAAAGCGTGAAAGTGAAAGTTTCCTTTCGAATGCATCACTAAACGACGACGGATTATGCTCGCGAAGAAAGCGTATTCAAAACGGCGCACCATTCAGCTTTCAGCTGCCTTTTTGCATGCCAAGCCTCGTTCCTTTAGGAGAAAATTCTGAAGAAAGCTCCTGCATTTCCCTTTCAGAAAAGCCCAGAATTTTTCTTTCTCATTCAACATATCTTTCCTTCACAATAGTACTAAGATTACGAATAAATTAATTTCTTTTATTTTTTAAAATATTATATGAATATATTAAATTTTAATGCACGAGATTTAAACGGAAAATCTCTGAATTATTTTAAGAATAATAATTTGATTAACCAAATATGGACTAATGTACAATTAAATGTTATGTGGCAGCAAAATTATGTTATTTCTTTCATCCTCCTGAGCAACCAAGTTGGACTATTATATAAACATTAGTTATGCAATTCTTGATCTTTTGATTAATGAAGGGCGAATTTGGTGGAGGAGAGAAAGCAAAGGAATTGATAGAAAAATTAAAATTTTAATATCTGTTTTTATAAAAATAGTTAAAAATAAAGGTTTATTAGAAATTCTATTTCTCCAACTTTAAGGAATCCTCCATTCCTTATCAACCAGTGAAGAACGAGGATTCCTTCCTTTGTTAATAAAAAATTTTAAAACTATCTTTTAGATATTTCGGCTAATAATTCAAATATTCTTTTGTATTATGAAAGCATTTATTTATTTATTTAAAATAATTTAAATATTTATTAAACAAAAATAAATAAACTGTATTTTAAAAAATAATAAAAAAATATATTTTTGGAACTCAATTTTTTTTATAGACTATTATCGTACAAGTCTATTAGTTTTATAAAAAGCAAATAATAATATAATTATCTTATTTATAATAAATATATTCTAAAGGTTTGTGATAGTTGAGACTTACACAATGACCTTTTTTTTTGTTGTCGTTAATTGTTGGGGGCTAAGACGGGGCTTGCCATTATCCTCGCTAATCTTCACCGAACTCTTGGTTGAGAACCCGATCTTGCGGTCGGGTATCATGGACGAAAAAGTTCCCAATGACCTCTCCATCTCAACGAGAAACAAATGTCATGACCGCCAACCATGAGGGCGCCTTATCCAAGCGTCGAGTTTGTCTTCGTGGGAACCTAAATCCCATGAAGTAACGATCAAGAGGGTACTTTATTTGCATCAAACTCGAAGTACCTAGAGTGCAGTCCGAAATGTTTGCAGGAGACAGAATCCAATAGCCTTCGGATCAAGGGCCGCGTTGCCAACTTCACAACAAAGACGATTGCAACCCACCTCGATCAACCTTGGCTACGTGGGAACCAAATTCATCCTCGCATCCGGTCCTCCCTTTTATCGACCGCAAGGTCGTTACCTGAATCATGAGAGGCACTCCTTGATTTTAATCATAGGTTGCTAGATTGATGGAAAGACGAATCATATACTGACCTCCAGAGCAGAAGGCTAATGTGGAGGTCAGAGTGACTACCTTAACAACAGCCAATCATAATAAAAATGAGAAACAATGGTATAGGGAACGCGCGATAATTTTGGGAAGAGTGTTGAGACTCCTCAAAAATTGCAAGTCTTGGTTCAGATTTAGGTACAACATAGTGGCGTAATTGGCAAAAATCTACGGAATAATCATTATGGCAACTCCCTAAATAGCATTATTCAAGAATTCAATTGCACCAAAGTTGTATGTAAGATCCTCAAAAAGATATCGTCTATTGTTATTTTTTTGTGTTTCCCACTCAGGAAGGCTTAAGATCCGTGGCATTCGCGTTTACAAAAATTGACCCTATCCATAAGGTATGCACTTTAGACAATAGAATTGCAAAAATAGTAACTCTATCTCTCTCTCTCTCCTTCATTTTTAGATTCAATTTATGTAATTTTTTTGAAAAAGCTACAATTCTTCTAATTCTAGAGATCTAACTTAAATATCGAAATTGTTTACCAAAAACTCAGTAAGTGCTCTGATTATATTAATTTCGCAGGTTATTGAAAAGAAAGGATATCTATCACTACTCACAAGAGAGGGCAACAGATGCAGTGTCAAAAGTTTTTATTTTGAAGATTTTTGGCAATCACATTAATTAATATCATAAAGGTAAAAGAAAACATTTATTAATAATAAGTTACATATAAGAAGTAAGATCTTTACACCCTATAAACAGTGGCACAATAGCATGCATTTAAGTTCTTTGATAAACTGTCGATTATAATATTAATAGGTAGAGAGGGAGAGAGAGAGGAGAGAAAGAGTTTATGGTTATTAAGTGTCTGAGAGTGTTAAAGAAAACATATTTGTAAGAAGTGCCGCATTTTGTGATTGAGTTGAGTGAGGGTGTGGTTAAAGCGAAGCATTGATCGTCTAAGACGGACAGTACCTAAGAAGAATGTATGAATAACTTCTTCTTTATCTCTCTCTCTCTCTTTTTTTTTCAATGAAAGGTAACGGCTAAATTGTTTAAAATAATAATAATAAAACAACTACTATAGTTTTGGTAAAAACACTACTATTATATGCTCCAAGATAAGAGATTTATATGACATTAATCTACTTCAAACTCCAATACTTATGAATTTGTTTTTTTTTTGCTTTAATTGTTTTATCACATAAACAAATTTTATGTTTATAAACTCGATATAAAATATATTTTTAATATTTTAAGAAATATGATTAATAAAATCAATTATTTATATTTTTAAACATTTTATTTTCACTGTCCAACTTAAACTTTGGAAATTCTCTATTTTCATACATACGAAAATGCATCATATATATATTCCAAGATGGGAGTAAGAGTTGATATTAAGAGCTTGTTTATGTAATAATATTTGTTTTTAAATATTTTAAGAGTCTTATTAACAAAATTGATCACCATCTACATTTCTTTCAATTTATCTTTAATTAATAATTATTTTTAAAGTTGCACAACTATATGTATCTTTTATCAATAAACCTCTTAAATTACATTACATAAAATTTATGTCTAAGGATCCCTTTATTAGTATTAATTGGCAGTACTAAATTAAAATATATAAATATTTAGTAATATGTTTTGTTTTATATTTTACAAGCACTTATAAAATTTGGTTGACATTAAAGATAATTTTTAACGCCTATTTACATGCTAATTGAAATAGCATATAGGGTGATTTACGAATAATACTTACCAAAAAAATTTAAAACATACTAAAAAAAGCGATAAAAATGTAGATATATTTTCTTTTAACATTTTGAAAGGGATCCTAATTGTCAGTGCATGCATGTTGAAGTTGCAGTGAATGCTTGGGCTCTTATATTTGGTCAAATGCTAAGACAATCCAAACCAAATGTGCTTGTCAGGTATAAGTCCACTGTATTTTTTTTTTTATAAAAAATAATATAAGGGTCCATAAAATTATACTTTCTAAAATTGTAATATAGTTTGTCTGTTTGTGTCATACACATTTGAGAAATGATATTGTTAAATCAGTAGCCTATATTTAATACTCAAATCAACATAATATTGATATATAAATATTAATATATATACTAGTACATGACATATGTTATTTCATAATATACGAATGTTAAAAGCACACCAAACAAACAGTACAAATACCACTGACAAAGTATAGATAATATTGTTCATTGCCCAAACAGCTATGGCAGAGTATAGAGGGTATTTATTATAAACATGTTGTTTCGTTTCAAGAGTGATATCTTTATTTTTGCCTCTTCACACAAGACTTGTAAAGGAGGGTTGTTCATGGGAGCAGGAAAAAGTGGTGAGAGACTGGTCATTAGAGGCAAAGGAGGAGGAGGAGTTTTGAACCGCCTTTACAGTGGAAGGAGTAAGATTTCTTGTGAGAAGAAATCATATTTCTTGTGATAATTGAAATGGAATGTCATATTTCTTGTGAGAAGAAAAGTTGACAGAGGGAGATAAAGATAGCGTAAAGGTTGAAATGGTTTGAAGGATTAATTAAATGGGTTGAAACGATTGATAGGCATCATTGAAGCTTTTATTCTAAGATAAATTAAAGTTAGAACTAAGTGTATATTTAGATAATCATCGCAATGCACTGCATTACTTGGACGTGAAATGAAAAAGGTAGTAGATGTATTCTATTAGATATCATCAATTTCGATTGTAATTTAAAACAAAAGAGAGAGAGAGAGAGAGAGAGAGAGAACAAGAATAAGAAGTTCAATCTAAGGATTATTTAGGATGGGCTTTATTGAAAACGACTGATAAATGTTGATGTTTAAAAGCCCCTGAGTTTAAATATGGAAAAATATATAAAAAATATATATATTTATGAATACAATAATGTTAGGATTAGGAATAACAAGTGAGTATTTCAACTTATATTTTAAATGATGATAATAAGGTATTTTTTGATTAGAGGATAAGATGAAGTTTTTTTGGGTAAAGGCTAAGTATATTACTATTATAGAGACAATAAAAGATGATGAAAGGTATAATAATTGATCTTGATCTACTATAATAGCAGACATAAGTGCATTATTATAGTTAAAGTGTCATCCATCGTCCATCTAACTAAAAATTAGATATTTCATAAAAAAATAAATATGTTAAAAATCAGATATTTTATTTAAGACATTATTTTAAAGAGTTTTATGACAATTTAAAATATTTTTATCAACAAACTTTAGTTGATATACTAACTAAAATATTTTCAATAACCAAATTCAATTATTGCTTAAACTTGATGGAGAAGTAAGGAAAAGAATATTGTTCATAAAAGATGATATAAATTTGTGTGAAAACAAAGCATTGTTAAGTCATTTGCCTGTATTTGGTATTTCTGTCAACATATGATATTATAATATTAGTATACAAATTGGTATGCAACATGTATAAACCCAATTGATTTTATAGGCCTACACTAGTGTGTATATAAATATATGCCATATAATACATACAAATGTATCTCTTTATTATTTTTATAGTAAAGTTTTTATTCTCTATTGTGATTTTTTTTTTTTTCACATTGAAAAGATTTTCTACATAAATAGTATATCAATTTCTAATTTATTATTTTTTTGGTCTTTTATTATTATCTATTTTATCTCGATCTATATCTTTTGCACAACAAATATCTATTGAAATGAAATGAAATGAAATACAAGGTGCATACTTTTAGGGTTGGCAAACGAATAAATGGATATAGTTTTTGTCTTATTCGTATCTATATTTATTTTCTAATTTTTTATTCATATCTATATCCGTATCCATTTACCCTATCATCCATATCCGTATTCGTAAAAAAATACGAATATTTTGTATTCGTACAAATATCAAATTTTATTTTAATAATTTTAAATATCTTAAATTTTATTTTATAATTAATAATTTTAAATACTTTAATTTTTATTTTTAAACTAAATAAAAACTAATATAAGGGGTAAAACTTTAGCACACCAGAATTAGCTATATTAGCAAGCTAACTTATTAACGCAAAAATCTTTCTAAAACCAGCACTATAACCTATAACAAAACAAACTAATAATTCAAATAAGAAGATCATAAACAAGTCAACAAGTAAGAACAAAAACTTAGATGTAAATCAAATTAAATCTTCTAATAAGATATTCAAAATATCATCATTGTTCATTCGTGCCATCAGAAATAGTTATTCTGGTGATGTATGATCTTGGGTTAAGATAATGGATTACATACTCATGTTTTTATTCCTGTAATGTGCATCAACTTTATCGATTTCATTTGTTTTCAGTGAAATCCAAAAAATGTGGTAATTAAAAATCACTCACTTTTAGTTTAGGTATTATGGAATTTATGCATACCAATCCATGGTTATCTTTTACTTCCTTATTTCAAGTGACTGTAATTTTTCTTGACTGTAGCTCTAAAATATTGAAATGTAAATATGTTTTTTTACCAAATAATTGAATGACTTCTTTTTACTTCTCCATCGCCAAATTTACTATTCTTATTTATCAACATTTTTTCATATTATTTGTGTTGTTCCTTTGCAGCACCTCTTAAAATTGATGACATCCACTTCTTTTGATGACAAGAATCATATTGCTTTGCTACATGGGGACAAGGATTTGCTATGCTATTGTGGAGATTTTGTTGTAGTGTAGAATATTATTACTTTGGTCTATCGAATAAGAACATAAATTGTTTTAGACTTTATGTATTTTGGTCAAAATGAAGTCGTTTTGATCAGATATAAAACGATGTGTTTTGAAAAATGTATAAAACAGGTACCCATTTATCCATTGCATAATATCAATAAATTTTTTCTTCTTTTTTTTTTCTTGTATTTGATCCGTTTTTTAAATAGATGTCCATTTTATTTATTTTTAATTTCTGCATCCGTTTTTCTTATAATAATATTTGGAAAAAAAACGGATAAATATTTGCATATACGGATATTCACAGATAAAATTGTCATTCCCACATGCTTGTGTTATATTTTATTTGTCAATTTCCTCATTAAAAAGGTAATTTGGTAAATTTAATAAAAGTCATAGATTTATTTAATATAAGCGAATGATTTATATCCTTATTTGGTAAATCCATCAATTGAGATTCACTAATTCCTCTTCCTCTCAGCTATTAAATATTTTGTTGGACAGAATCAAGATTTTGCTCCCACGAACACCTCACAAAAGCCATTATTAAAAATTAAGAGGCAGTTTTCTTTTGTTAATTTAATTATCTGAGTTTATCTATTTAAAATAATTAAAATAATTTATTTTTTTATTTATACACTTTCTGTTTAATAAAAAATATTTTTTTTAATTTTTATTTAAATGTTTAAAGGCTAAATTTTTTATGAATTACATTCACAAAAATATCCTTATCTAATTAATTAATTTACAACTTTATCCACATAAGAATTTGACACCTTTTTTATTTTTAAAATATACGTATTTTTCATTAAAAAAAATTACACAACTTAAAAATTTTGATATAATAAAATAATGATATTATTATTTTTATCATCTTATTTCATTTTCATTTTCATATATTAAGCTATCTTATAAATTTAAAAAATATATATTTATTTTATATAATATAATTAATTATAATAAAATTTAAGATTTATTAATTATTTAACATGCAAAATTATAAGAATATAAAGGTAAAAATACTAGTTTTAAGACTTTTTTATTTTAAAAAAATAAATAATTTAATACTTATATTAAGATTTCAAGAAAAAACAAAGAAAAAAATAAATCATTCAAATTTAGATATTTATACTAATTTGAAATTCAGATTTTTTAAACATTTGGAGTTAAAAAAAAAAAAAAATGCTACCTAAGTTAGTTTTCAAATTATTGTTAGGGGTTAGGATGGCAATTTCTGGATTTAGTTCTAGAGATAATGTATTTATACCTGACTTTCTATTACCACTGTACTTGTGTCCACATTAAGTTTAAATTGAGTATAAGTTAAATAATATCCAAGAAAATTTTAAAAATTTATGGATATTCATGAATATCCATAAATAATAATATTTATTAAATTTAAAATTATTTTTAATTTTAAAGTATTGAATTAAATTTTTTTTAAATAAACTCATTGATGAAAATTAAAATAATTAAATTGTAAATTTTAATTTTTTAGATTAAAATATATAAAAAAAGTTTGAATAATTTAGTTATTAAACAAATATTAATAAAAAATATTATCAACTCGTGCTCTTAAATTTTATTATTTTTTTACTTGATAATAGTAACAATATAATTTATTTAACAGGATATTTATCAGAGTTTTTGAATTTTAAAATTCAAATTCATCCCCAAATTTAGACTCGGCGAGTTTGCATAATTAAGTCGAAGCTTAACCAGATTGGTGTTTCAATAATAAATACCCGTCTAATTCAACTCGGATTTGAACGGGTATCCACATTCATTGGATGTGGGTGCCATACCTAATTGGGGTCATGCCTTTGCTTGTAATAATGCTTTTAAAAGTAAACCCTAAATATATGTGATAATATTAATTTTTAATGAAATTTATGTATTATAATATTAATAATTAATATTTAAAATTTTTATTTTACACATTATGTAAAATTTAAAAGTCACTAAATTATATACTAAATAGGGGTTAAGATTTTAATAGAAATTTGTTATTTTTACTGTATTTTAAAAATAAAATGAAAAATGTATTTACTGACATTTATTTTTATAATATTTATAAATTTATATTAATATATAATATTTAAAACTTTTAATCAATAACAATATATCTTAAAAATCACTTAGTCATAATATCTAATAAAATTTAAATATTAAAAAAATAAATTTTATTGAAAATTAATGTCATAAAATATCTTTTAAATTTCATACAGTAGTAGTAGTCAGTATATAATAAAATTATTGTAGAAAATAACGGAACAATAAATCGAAAGTCTACGGCTAGATATTTTGAACCAGCTTGTCGTATCTATGGAATACTAAAATCTGTATCTTGTCTGCCTGGACTTTGACTTTTGACCATTGCGTTGTTTTCCATTATTTTCTTTTGGGATAATAACAATTAGATACCCAGTTTCTTACGTTTTCTTAAATAAATAAAATTGTTTTCCATCTGTATCACATAAGTCTCGTGTTAAACATAAATTATCCTTATAATACAATTTAATGATAGTTAAAAATATGTTTGATATAAAAACTAAATGATGTTATTAAAAAAAGTTATAAAAATTTAGGAACACAAAATTGTAATTTATATATATAGAATAATGAATATTTTACAATAAATTATTAATAAATAATGTTCTAAACGGGGAACGATTTCAAATGACAAAACAACTAAAGCTAGCAATTTGTCCAATCATTTTATGTCAATGATAAAATAAAAAGGGTCTGAATTGTATAAGTATTGTAATTTTTTATTAGTTTATAATTTATTTTCTTATTTTTTCTTTTCCAAAATAAATTTCTGTAAGAAAATTTTCAAATTACAATACTGGTTAATGCATTTTCTTTTGTCACTCGGCGCTCGTCCTTTTCGAGTTCTTTCCCTCTCTTTTTACCCTGTAAAACGGCGCGTTTCGTAGCTGGGTCCCGCGTTCACAAGATGCAAAACATTTTCTTTCATTACTGACTGCAATCTATAAACCAAAATTTCTCGATTCAAACAGTCCCATCCAGCCGGTCCATTCTTCTGACCTAAACTCTCCTTCCTCGAAAATTCCCTCCTCTCGCAATATTTTCCAAAAATTTTGAAGAATTTAAACTCAACATAGAATTTCTACTGCTTTCATGGGTGATTAATCAACGCCAAGTATTTCTTCACTTCTCTCCGTTAGCAACTTTGTATTGAAACTGACAAGTAATTTCGTTTTTTTGGCGCTTGTTTGATTCATTTCTTAGTTGAATTTTCTTTTTCGGTCTGTATGGAGAAAAACATGTTTCGATTCAGTTTTATTACTGCGAATTTTCCGAGAATTTGTCATTTTTAATTCGTTTTCCTGACTAGTTTTTGACTTTTTGATTCGTACAATTTTGTTGATGTTTGTGAAATGTTTGGTTTGATGCTTCTTTTAACTGTTCTAAACTAAGTTTCTCGTTTTTCTTGTGTGCGGTCAGACGCTGGAAACTTCTCGGTACATGAAGAGGGTGCTTCGGTTTGTTAATCTTTCAGACGTGTGGTAAATACTAAGCCGTAGTTATGAATTATAGGTCAGTGAAGTTAGTGAGATTAGTTCTTTTTAAAACTTTGATTCCATGTTTTGTGCTTTTAACGAATGGTTTTATGGTTATTGTAATAGTCTATTTCTTAATGGGTTTTGTTCCATTTACTAAATCAAAGAGTATTGACAAGAATTTTGAAATTACCTTCTTTATAAGTTTGGTACCTCTCTTCGTCGTAAGCGCCCCACATAATGTTTAGATGTTGTGATTACTGATTAGGATTTTGGTTATTATTAATTTACTGTGGGTGATCCCTAGATGCTTAACTGCATCAGATAAGAGTTTTGGATTGACTTTACATCGACTGTGTTGTCTTCAGGTTTAGTGATTGGGACTCGGAGAAAAGTCCCGATGGGCAATATTCTGTGCACTATCGATTGCAGCCTGGGAGAGTCCGAACAACTTTTAACTCATTTTCAGAGAAGTTCCAACGAGGCTTTGAATCTGGTTCTGAGAGGATTAAGGGGATTAAAAGAACATTGAAATCCTGCTCATTTAATAGGGTTGTGGGTAAAGGCTTGGGATCTGGGATGAAGATTCTTGATCCACAGGGTCAATTCCTTCAAAGATGGAATAAGATGTTTGTATTGTCATGTGTGGTTGCAGTCTCACTGGATCCTTTGTTTTTCTACGTTCCTGTGATTGACGGTGGTCGGGCATGCATTGATTTGGACAAAAAAATGGAGATCACTGCTAGTGTATTGCGTTCATTCACTGACATCTTTTATATACTCCACATTCTTCTTCAATTTCGCACTGGTTTCATTGCCCCCTCTTCTCGTGTATTTGGAAGAGGTGTTTTAGTTGAAGATACTTGGTTAATAGCAAAGAGGTATTTGTCATCAAATTTCGTAATCGACATTCTTGCTGTCCTTCCACTCCCACAGGTTAGTGGAATTTTCCATCCCAACAGAAAATGTTCCTTCTGGCGCACTTGTACCTTTTAATTGGTCAGAGAATGTTGTCTTATTTTATTATTGTTATTGTTGTTGTTTTCTAACTCCATTTGTTATGGTGGGACTACGAAGAAGTTTATAATTAGGTGATTACATCAGTGTACTTTGCACAGCGACTTTAGGCTGTCATCATTACTGCATTAGGTCTCCTCTGGAAGTCTTATTAAACCGTCTCTTTAGTTGTTGCTGGACTATTTTATGTTCTCTATGATTGACCATTACACATATTTTGTTTGGGATAAGTTGGGAGGAAGATTATAACTGTCCAAATTGAGAATACTGTCCATCTGATACTGAAAACTGGTATCTTAATCTGGCAAGTTATTCAAAATATCCTTTGGTTGCTGAGGTTTGCTTGTGATATTTTCATATGTCAATGTCCTGTTTAAATTAACATCATTTTACTATGATGTTAATTTGTTGTCTTCTTATTGCTGTTGATGCACAGGCGGTGATTTTGATTGTAATTCCGAAAATGGGAGGATCAAAAGTACTGAATACGAAGAACTTATTGAAAATTGTTGTTTTCTTTCAATATGTGCCAAGGGTTATTCGAATATATCCGTTGTATAAGGAAGTTACAAGGACTTCTGGCATACTCACTGAAACTGCCTGGGCTGGAGCTGCATTTAATCTGTTCCTTTACATGCTTGCTAGCCATGTAAGTTCAATTTCTAGATTGGTACTTATGACTTTAAAGTTTGGCTTAGAATTGGTCACAAATTTCCAATTGTTTATCTATCTTAATCCAAAGGTGTGGAGAGGTTTTGATTTGCAGCATTAAAGGTTACCTTTTGAGCTTAAATCTTAGTCATTGGAATAAATGGATAAAATAATTTGACTGCCAAACATATTTCATTGATGTGCATAGGAGGCTCAATCTTAGAAGTGTTTAAATAGCTGTTGCATCAATTATCATGTCAAAGAGTGTAGACAACATTGATTATCGGTGAGAGTGCATTATGCTTAGTTTTTAACTGATCTATGTAGCTTTGTCAGGTTTGGCTGAAGCTGAATTGGTTAGCATATGGGTATATTAATTGTTAGATACTCGGAGAGTTTTGGTATGATTTGTATTTGATTTGAGAATCTGATAAACCTTGCCATGTTACTTTATTTCAGAGCCTTTATTTAGTGTATTTTGTCCTTTTCCATCTGGTTAAATTATATTGTGGTCGGAAGTGTAGTTGTCTTTTTGGTTGAACTTTCTGACTGCTAAGTCACGAGCTTCTCTTTAGGTATTTGGAGCATGCTGGTACTTGTTTTCCATTGAAAGAGAAACCACTTGCTGGAAAGACAACTGTAAGGATAATGGATGCTTCTTGTATTGTGATCATGATCAAGGAAATAACACATTCCTGAGTACTTTTTGCCCTATACAGACGCCAAATGCAACACTCTTCAATTTTGGAATATTCCTTGATGCTCTTCAATCTGGTATTGTGGAGTCAACATATTTTCCAAAGAAGTTCTTTTACCGTTTTTCGTGGGGCCTGCAAAATCTGAGGTGTGCACATATAGGACCTTTACCTGCACTTGTATGTTTTCGTATATTCCGAATTAAATCTTGATATGGTATCTGATTGGAGTGATGATGATAAGGAGTAATTCAATCTTGATGATAACATGAACATTCTTATTAGCTGCTCGATACTAAGAAGAAACAAATGGTTAGTGGTTTCCAAAAGTTTTCCAGAACGACTTTTGCAATTGCTGACTTGCTAATTTAGGCCTGTGAATCTCAATTCTCATAAGGAATTACTGCCTATATTCATATTCAGAGCATGTTGATTTTCTATTGTGTATTGATCCTTGCTCCCATTCTTTGATGGATGCTTATGCCTACAGCATTTTGATACATGGCAATTTTCTTATGAATTTACAGTTCTCTTGGTCAAAACCTTAATACAGGTACTTATGTCTGGGAAAGCTGCTGTGCTGTCTTCATTTCCATTTCTGGCTTGGTATTGTTCTCATTCCTCATCGGAAATATGCAGGTTTGTGCTAGTAATTTTTGTTTCTAGGGTTTGTCCCTGTAATGACTAGAATTTCTCTTCCTGGTCATGCCAATCACTTATCAATAACATCTTAATGGTTAGTCATCTGTCACTGAGTGAAAAGTCAAGGTTTCTGGAGTTTGACTTTAAGCTTGAGGTTTTGGTTTTGAAAGTTGCATGGGAAATGTTTTCAATTTATAGATCTGTTATTTTTGGTTTTGATGAACTCAACTTGCCTTGAACAGACATATTTACAGTCCACAACTACGAGATTAGAGTAAAAAGACGTGATGCAGAACAATGGATGTTCCACTGCTTGCTCCCTGCCAATCTGAGGGAGCGAATCAGGCGTTATGAACAATACAAGTGGCAAGAAACCAGAGGTGTCGATGAAGAGAATCTGCTTTGTAATCTTCCCAAGGACCTTAGAAGGGACATAAAGCGCCATCTCTGTTTGGCTTTGCTCATGAGAGTGAGTTCCTCTTCCATACCATATGTTATCTTCATTTTGTTAATCCTTTCCCACATTAGAGTAGTAGTATTACTTTATGTTGTTTTCTTGCTCATTTTCTTTTATGTGTTTAAGGTGCCAATGTTTGAAAAAATGGATGAACAACTTTTGGATGCCCCGTCTCAAGCCAGTGCTATACACAGAGGATTGTTCGGGAGGGTGATCCAGTTGATGACATGCTCTTCATCATTGCGAGGCAAGCTATTGACGGTGACTACCAATGGTGGAAGAGCTGGCTTCTTTAACTCTGGGTACCTGGGGGCTGGTGACTTTTGTGGAGAAGAACTTCTCACATGGGCTCTGGATCATCAATCCTCATCTAACCTCCCAATCTCAACTACAACTGTTAGAGCCATTAGAGGAGTTGAAGCATTTGCTTTAGTGGCTTCTCAATTCAGGCGGCTTCGCAGTAAGCAGCTGCGCCATACTTTCAGGTTTTATTCGCAGCAGTGGAGGACTTCGGCAGCTTGTTTCATACAAGCAGCTTGGTGTCATTATAATAAAAAGAAGCTTGAAGAATCTGTGTGCGCAGAAGAGAATAGGCTGCAAGATGCATTGGCCAAGGCCGGTGGAAGTTCACCTAGTTTGGGAGGTACCATCTATGCCTACCGATTTGCTGCTCATGCACTTCGTCTTTTACGATGTAATGGAACTGGTAAGGCAAGGGTTCCAGAGAGGGTACACCCCATGCTGCTTCGAAAGCCAGCAGAGCCTGACTTCACTGCTGAAGAACAATAGGTGAAACTCTCGTTGGCAATTCTTGATATCGTTGTAATAGTCATATTGTTTTAACCCAAAAGGAGAAACTATTGTACGAAATTGGTAGAAACGCACAATTTATTCAATGTTTGATGTATGTATATTATTTATTATTTTGCATATGTAGAACTAGAACTCTGTAGTATCGACAGATTTTGTTGTATTAGTGAAGTGATTGAGATTGAGGCTGGTAAAAGAAACGTAAAATTTTGATGAAGTTGGCTTGCATAACATTGCATACGCGTATGATTATTAGAGGTGTCAATGAAATACTACAATGTTCTTGAGCAAATTAATTAATATTAAGAACACAATTGTAGTACAAATAAATGGAATATAGGTGTACTTAATACCCTTAATTTAAATTTACAACTTAAAATTTATTAACTTCAATATAATCAAATTACTATCAATATTAACAATCTAATTTAAAGGTGACAGTTTGAATCACAACACAAATATTTAACATGAATATAAAGTAATTAAATAAATTTAAATTTTAAAAATTTAATACGAATAATAAACGGGTCGTATTTATATTAAATAAATAATAATATTGTCAAATTCATATTTAACCCTTCGAATCTATTTATTTGTTTAAGATACAATTAGTTAAAATTAAATAATCGTGTCTAAATTAATAATCGTATTTAATTGAATAATAGTGTTTAATTGCATAATTATGTTTAAATAGATAATTGTATTCAATCAAATAATCGTATTTAAATAAATAATTATATTTAAATAGATAATATTTAAATAAATATTAATATTTTAATAAATTTAAAAATAATAAAATATAATAAGATAAATTTTATTCTAATAATTAAATTTGTTTATAATTTAATTAATTAAATAATTTATTTTTTAATTTTTTTCATTACAATTTAAATAAACTGTTATAATCGTAATTAAATAAGTAATCGTCTCTAAATAGATAATTACATTTAAATGAATTATTGTGTTTAAATAAATAATAGTTCTTAAAAGAATAATTGCCTCTTAAAAAATAATCGTATAATAATTATATCATATTTGTGTTTATATTTTTAAATATTAATAATAATCGTGTCGTATTCGTGTCGAATAAATATTAATCGTGTCGTATTCAGATTGTATTAAATCTGATTCATTTATTCAAATTGTCGCCCCTAATCAAACTAATTATTTACTTTAATTAATTTTATTTATATAAATTTATTTTATCTAATAAATTTATAACATAAAAAATTACAATATATATATTAAATTATGCTTCCACAGTCATTCTTGATTTAACTCATGCACTTTTTTTCAATTAAACATTAATTTAAAAGTTTTTTTTTATTCATAGATTCCAGAATTATGCGGCAATAGTTGACTAAATATTGGTTTTATGTTATATTAAACTACACGCAAACTAATTTGATTGACGGTAGTCTAAAGGAATGTTTGATATATAGGATTTTAAACTAATTTTGCCAGTAAATTTATAAAATATGTTTAATAACATTAATTTTTAAATGAGATCTATCTATATTTTAATTAATATAACTTTCACCTTATAATTATTATTGAATGTATAATTACCGTAATTTAATATCAAATTTACTCTTAACTAAATTTGATTGATAAGTCTAATAGTTTCACCTTCAAATTAGCCGATTGGGCATATTTTAGAAATGGTATTGTTAGATATGTAAATTTAATTATAAACATTTATGCATGCCATTATAATTATACCTTAAAAACACCACATCTGGAGAAAATTTTACTTTACTTCCTAATTTTTCATGCAATTTCAATTTATTCAACCATTTGATACTGTATCATAAAAGTTCCTTAGTAACAGTTTGTCTCACTTTAATTTTTACAGTCATTTCTATTATTTGATATATTTTTTTGAAATTAAATAAAAAAATAGATTTTGTAATATGAGAGATTATGTGAAACATATATAAATATCGTATATGGATTTTATTAAATTTATTTAATGGCAATGATGTTGAGTAGAATGTAGCTGTTCAAAGTAAGGGCATCAAGCTCCTACCTCACCTGTGTAACACCAAAGTCAACGTGCTCTTTCATGCCCTAATGCAAACTTATCTATTAGCTAGATCGTTTGAAGTAAGACTGATCCTTCCTTCTGATTTTCAAAGATCCTGAATCCGAAAGAAAATAAATTCTCATAAATTTAATGGTTTCTACTCCGATTCTATTCTGCTTGGTTGTGTAAGTAGTTCTATCATAGACATTCTGGAAATCTCATTTCAAGAAATCTGAAATGATTTTGAAATTATTTGTGTTGTTCAGGTGTCGACTGAAGCTTTCTAGATTAAGACAACTACCTAGTACAGGAGAGAAAGGATTCCCTAGAAATGGGAAGAATTCCTGGATTTTTCTTTTGCTATTTCTGATATCAGTCTTCTGGGATGCTTTCTTCTTCTACATACCTGTGATAGATGATAATAGAAAGTGCCTTGTTTTGGTCAAAAAGCCGGCCATTGTAATTTCAGTTCTCCGTTCAATATGTGATCTCCTTCAGGTTTATGCTATTTATGAAACGTTTACTGCTGTTTCAGTAGGTCATTTTCGCGAATATTATTGTTGGCGAAATGCGTGGAAATATTTCCGTTTGTTTCTTGACATTCTCTCCATTTTTCCTATCCCACAGGTATGGCATGTAGATTCTTTAATTTTTCCCAAAATGTAATTAATTTTTGACAGAGCCAGATCAATTAATGAAGTTGAGCGTTGTTCTATGTTCAGATTTTCATTTTAAAGATCGTTCCAGAAATTATCACTGACTCGGATTATACAAAAGCAGTGAACTGGTTGAAATATTCTATTCTTCTCCAATGTTTTCCAAGGTCTTTTCGTATCTATCTATTATATACAGAAGCGAAAAGGAGTTCAAGCATCTTTAATACAGGCGCTGCATTGGCCAAAGCAGCTTTCTACTTATTTGTTTGCGGACTCATTGTTCATGTTAGTTTAAAATTACCACTGTTAATTATAAGCAATTTTTTATTTTTTTTTATTGTTTTCCATTTTTTTAATTTTAATTTACCGGTGAATATTTTTGTTAGGTGTTTGGAGCTCTATGGTATTTGATTGCTATAGAAAGATTAACTGTATGTTGGAAGCTAGCCTGTCCCAAAAATGGTGCTGCTTGCAATAAGAATTCCTTTTGCTGTAATCACTGTTTCGCAGAGCACGAGATTTTTAATGAATTTTGTCCTACAAAAACAAGAGATCCAACAGTCTTTGATTTTGGAGTCTTTCATGATGCTCTTCAGCTTCGGCTTGTGGAGGTCAAAAACTTTCCACAGAAATTCTTATACTGTTTTCTGTGGAGTCTAAACATTCACAGGTTTGTATAATTTTGAACGATTGAGATTATATTTAACATTAACAGAAATTATACAGCAATTAATTACACGTATCAAAATTTAATCAATTAATTTTCTTTTTTGCAATAATTAATTAAATGTTTAAAATACCTAGACGTGTAATTATGCACGAGGATGTTTGATATTTTTCTAGAGGTATGCGTGGCTAAAATTTCTTTAGTTTTTTAATTATTGATCATGTGCATACTGAAAATCATTGTCTTGATCATGAAATGATATGTATAGGTAAACAATTTTGCCATGTTGTCTTGATTCTACGCTCAAGTTCCCTTTTTTTTTTTTTTTTTTTTTTTTTTTTTTTTTTTTTTTTTTCGCAAGTGATTTAAACCTGAATAGATTTCCAATACAATTTCTGGAAATTTCTTATACTTGTCTGTGAGCTGCTGAAATTCTTAAGGTTAAGTTTAAATGTTCCTGGAGGAGATATTGTTTTGAAAGTCTCCAATGGTCACAGATTCTGCAGGATATATCTTTCAGTTTGTTGTTTTTACAACTTGCAAGCTGCATGTCTGACAGTGTATTAGTTATTATAAACCTTTTTAGTAGACTTGCCGGTGTTGGAGACTTGAAGCCTACCTTTACATTACAGTAGTCATAACCTTGTTCTCTATAATAGCCGAATTGTGATGTATATATGGATGCACCTCTCTTGTTTCTTATAATAGCAAGATTTATGAATGGATGGATGCATAAATGTATATTTGTATGTATGCATGTAAATGATATTGTTTGATACTCTGTGAATTGATTGTTGTCTTGACGTGTAGAAATTACAACTGTGGGTGCATTACAATGTAGTGAGGTTTGAAATTCTTACTTGCTTGGTAACTCATACCTTATTTCTCAGGGTCTTATGACGAACCTGATGGAAATATGGTTTTGGACTTCTCTTGAGATATACAAATTCCTTGTATGTTTTGTTAAATATGATTTTAAAGTTTTTGCTTGCTTTTGAAGAAGATTGATGATAGGTTAAAGACTTGTTTGATATCAAGTGAATATGTAAATTTTTTGGTTTCGGATGGAAAGCAATATAGGAAATTTTAAGAAAACACTTTTGGTTGAAATATTTACGTACTTAAAAAAATGGACATTTTGTATTTTTGGCCTTCTGTAGTTTACAAGTGTACTCTTCTTTAGTTAGTATCTCTCTGACTTCCTAACAGCTATTTTTGAGATATCTATATCTCAGCTCCTCTGGCAACTAAAGTATTGATTGCCATATATGTATACATATATAGCACCGAAAACACTGTTATTCATCTAGCTGATGATTTGCTCAATGCAATCAACCGGTATGGAAATGTATAGCTATAGTAATAGTAAAATTTTGATTGAAATTATTCTAAAACATGTCTATGAAAGACATTTGTTATTTTCTTTATTTTTAATTTTGTATCAAACAAGTTACCATGTTTGTAAATTTGAAAATAGTTTTGAGTACTGTGTCCAAGTGTTTTTGGGTTTTAAAATTACTGAGAAAAAGCTCAAATCTTCGATTATATTTGAACTTTGAAATTCACTTTTTAAGTTAAGAACTAAACACATCCTTTGGATGATGTCATTTAAGTATGGGTTTATACATACAATCATGTGATGTTTTATGAAGGCAAGTTAACAAATAAAATATATAGTAGAATAATATACTGTGCGTTACCTTCTTCAGTCTGTCTTTCATCCTAATCTAGGTTATTAACTTGTGGCATCTCTTGACATTGTATACATAACACAACCAAAGCTTTTGCTGATATAGCAGAAAATTATTGCTAATGTCTTGTGTGGTTCTATATTTCATGATTGAGAAAATTTCTTACCTTTTTGTTTTGGGTTGTGGAATTATTGTTCTGTTTCCTTTACTTTAAACCACTGAATGAACATATTAAGAAAAAAAAAAACTCACTGAATGGACTAAATGTGACATCCCAATCTTAGAGGCCGAAGAGTAATGCAGGGTCAAGAAATCCTGAGTAAGGAGCGACTCCTGGTAAGTGGCTAGGATGGTTGAGTTAGGAATGAATCAAGTCTCGCATCAAAATGAGAGAGGAAATTAGTAGGCTATATATGCGGATATTAGTTCTAAATTGTCAACAATAACAAAGTCTTTTGGAATGAGTGTTGACCTATTATCAAAAATAAAACTGTGAGACTACAAAGGTTGGGCCATTACATTACAATATTGTTTTTTGTGTTAAAACGGACAATATTATTGACAAGTATTCGGATGGGTGTTATACTAAATCTCAGTTTTTCACTCATGCATTGATGTGTCCTAGTGGTGGTTATAAGTTTTTTATAATTATTACTTTGCACAATATTGTTGACGAGTGTTGGGATGGGTGTGTCACAGTAAATCTTAGTTTTTCACTCATGCATTGATGTGTCCTAGTTGTGATTATAAGTTTTTATAATTATTACTTTTGAGTGTCTAGTTGTGGTTATAAGTTTTTTATAATTATATCTTTTTTATTTTGCTTTTGAGCATATTGAAGATAGAATTTTTGAGATGGATGATTTTTTTTACACTTTTGAATTTGACCTTTTTCTTATTTTTTTCTGTAGTCACGGTCAAAGCTCCGCATCAAGTATCTACGCTTGGGAAAGCCTCTTTCTAATCCTTGTGTGGTTCTCTGGCACTCTGTTGATTCCCTCCCTTGCTGGAATTGTGCTGGTAGGTATATGTATTTCTATTTCCTCTCTCAATTTTTATTACATGCTTCAGATGAAGCACAACTGTAAAATTAAATAATCATGTGCTTTGTTTTTGTGAAACAGGCATATCTGCATCGTTACCAAGAGGAGAAGGGATCGCAGATGCTAGAGATAGAGCAATGGGTGCTTTTTCCAAAGCTCTCTAATGATCTCCAACAGCAAGTCTGGAATTACCATCAAACTGTTTGGCAGAAAACCAGAGGTGTAAGTGTAGAGCATTTTCTTGGTGATCTTCCAAGGGATATCAGTAGGCGTATAAAGTTGGAACTCTGTTTACCGGCCCTTGAAAGGGTGAGTTATTGTGTTTCTTCAGAATACCACTTATGTGGTTGTTTTGGAGTTTGATCTTCTTTTTGCTAGCTACATTTCTATCACGAGTTTATGAAGTCATAAAAGAAGAAACTAATATAGGACCAGCACTTAGGATAGCTTTTAATTGAATCACAATGATTTGGACTTGTATGTCTAATAACTTGAAGTAGCACATAATCTTATAATAATGAGTTACTGCAATATCATATTCATACTAAAATTCATAATCATTTAGACAAAGATAATTGATATCCAGGCTTCCAAAGCTTGGCGAAACAGACATATCTCCCCTGAGGTTGTAAAAGTAGCCATCCACACCCCCTATCATTACTGCTAGTTATCTCTTAACTAGGGTTAAAGCAATACTTCTATGAGTAAAACTATAATAACACACAAAGAGTTAATCTATAGTTATTTAAAAATTACAGATCGATTTTCACACTTTTGTTGCACATGTCAAAAGATTTCATTAGGTTGAGCTGCCAACCAATGAAAAAGACATAATGTACTAAAATGAAAAACCAATAATTAAGGTAAAATGAAGTTTTCTAAATTCAAATAGTTAAAATGAGGAGTAAATGGTCTGAAAGCATCATAGGCTTAATGGAATAATAGTTAATAGAAAAGTATATGAAATGAAACTGTGAACATCTTTCCCATTTCTATAAAGTTGTCATTATTGCCTCTCACCTACTGACTTGGCTCATTCAGTACTTTTGGCTTTTTTCATTAATTTTTTCTTGCTTGAGGTGTCCCTATATCCATATCTATCCAAATTCATGTCAAGGTAAAGGAGTTCTAAAAGTTTATTGAAGCAACATTCTGTCTCACTGTGCCAAGCTATTTTTCTGTAGTGGATGCGCCCGTATATTCTGGATTGACAACCTTGCCTTCTAATTAGAGGCAGGTGCTGATTCAGGCTGTACTTTAAATCTTTTCTTACTCATTTTCTTGATTCATTTAAGGTCCCGATGTATGTAAAGATGGAAGGACAAATTTTAGATGCAATGTTGGACCTTCTCAAGATGGTGCGGTACTCAGAGGAAAACATCCTTATTCAGGAGGGTAACCAAGTCACAGAGATGCTCTTCATCATTGAAGGCAATGTGTCGACTACCAATTGTAGAGAAGCTTGTTTCTTTTGGCCTACAAATCAGGGCAACTTCTGTGGAGAAGAGCTTCTGCCATGGGCTCTCAATCGTCAACACCATGGCCTCCCTAGATCAACTAGAACTGTTAAAGCTGTTACGCGGATTGAAGCATTTTCTCTCATTGCTAATGACTTGAAGAAATTTGTCGATAAATTTTGCCTACCTGACGATCAACTTCCCTCCAGTTTCAGGTATTACTCAGAGAAATGGAGGATTTCAGCAGCTGGTATCATACAAGCTGCTTGGTACTGCCGTAAGATGAAAAGCCATCAGGCAAAACTTGCCTCCAAATATGGCGTAAGATTTGCCATGATAGCAATTTGTAATATACGCTGTAGGAGTGGTCTTAATTAAGGCAAGGATTTAGGATTGTACCTGTTACTTAACAAATCAGACATTGAGCATTTGAACTTGTTTCAAAGAAATTGTTCAACTTTGAACAGGGATTTCAACTTTTTGCTTGCTTTTTTACTGTATATTGTTACTGTGTTGACCTTTCGACAGGGTGCTTTGTAGTAGTAAAACTTTCATTAAGTTATTTTCTTTGACATTTATTTATTTTCGACTAAGAGATATTTAAGAGCTCTTTATATATTTATTTTTAGAAGTAGGGGGCCTATTTTAATATTAAGTTATTAACATTTACCCCTTTTAAGGTATAAGAAAACATCGGATACTCCTTGACGTAGCCATGTGCGCTTACTCCTGACGTTTTGAAGCCAGCGTCAAGTCTCTGTTAAAGGTAAATAACACAGAACCCCCTGTACTTTATATGTACAACAGTTTTGTCATAATAATATATATCTAACTTTTATAAAACTTGCCTTTAATTTTTAATATTATAAATTATTTCTTAAATATTTAATTTTCATACAGATAAATTTTAATAATTAATGTTATATTTTTTTGGACAAAATAAAAATTAATATACTTAATTCTATAGAATTATGTAAAAAATTATATTTATTTTTAAGAAAAAGGTTATATATATATATATATATATACACATACACACACACACACACACATACGCACACACACATTTAAGACTAATCTATATTTTAGTCTCACTAATTTTAAAACTATTTATATAATAATCAATATATTAACTTAATCAATGAATATGAATAAATAAAATATTTTAATACACTTAATTCTTATAATCAATGAATTTGAGTAAAATAAAATATTTTAATACAAATTTATACATTAATTATTTTCATTAAAATTTATATATTAAACTAACACACTGAGGTTCACAATAATATGTTTAAAATTTATAGGAATGTTTATAAAATTTTTCTTAAAAATAAATATATTTTATTTAATCATTTGTGAAATAGTTTTAAGTAATTGGATATATTATTTTTTTCATATTTTTAATAAAATAATAATATTATTTATTAAAATTTATTTATATACAATAAAGTTTTTAAAAAATAATTTGTAATATTAAAATTAAAGCAAGGATTAGGGTTTAACTGTTTATATTTATTCATACTAAGCACAGGGGCTATTTGATATTTTCTTTAACAGCCGAGGGTGTCTGTCCATTTTTCACAGTTGTTTCCTTATACATTAGGGATCAATGACCCTTTTAATATTTCCTGCAAAAACTTGAAATTTTATAAAATAATATATTATTTTTTTCAAAATGAAATTACAAGCAAAATTGAGTGATTTGCATTAAAAATTGGGGTAAATTAAATTAAAATTTACAATTTTCTCTTAAATAAGATTATTTTAGCTCTAAATCCCATCAAATTAGAAAATAGAAATTGTCTATTATTGTGCTATAACTTTTAAATTGTATTTGTTATAAACAAAAATTATAAATTTAAAATATTAATATTAATTATAAATTTTATTAAAAATTAATATTACGGAACATTCTTTTAACCACTAATCACCACAGAATCAGTTTGACGGGCCCTCAAACTACTCCTCTATCTCTTAGACTTAACTATCCTATTATATCAATATACTAACACCTCAGTATATTGTATGATGTAATTTTAAATTTTAATAAATTATATAACGAAAAACTTAAAATTTAATTTAAAATTTATGTTATTTTAATTTTTATATTTTATATTGGGTAATATATTAAAAATTTTAAATTATGTTGCAGAGTATATTAATATATGAATGAACTCTTTCATTTTACTGCAAACAAAGAAAGCAGACCGGAAATATGCAAAAAAACGGTGAGTTTTGGCTTGGTATTTTCAATTGGAAAACTAAAGAGGGTATTTTGGGCAAAATATATTTGTCATTTCATTTGATCTTGAAATGAATTTGACAGACAGCCGTGCTTTGTGTTGATTCATTCTAAGGGTAGTATCGAACTTTCACTTCTATAAATTTTCCTAGGGCAAAATTATCTGGAAGCATGATCTCGAGTCAACTCAAACGTTTCTCTCGAAATTCATTGTGAAGAAAAAATTTGCAAGCATATTTCCAAGAACGTCGATCTGAGCGTCCCATTGAAGGGAGAAATACCAAGTTTTCTTGTTAACTCTGTTAATCATGTAAGTGATAAGTGTTGCTATGTAATTTTCTTGAAGTTTGCTCTAATTTAGGTCTAGATAGAAAATATTTCTCGGCTACAAGTCCATCAAATCGAGAAGTTGCAACCCTTCGGTTGAACTGTTTTTGTTTTCTTTCAGTGAATGCAAGTAGACTGAGGCATGAAACCGTCTTCAGAAGGTGGCGTTTTGTTCAGGTCCCGGGAACATACAGATCCGACAGAATCAGTATCTGAGAAAATCTCCGAAAATCCGCCTCCACCTATTGGAAACGATGGATCTAGTAACTCATCAAAATTACCAAAATTCCCTAGACGAGGAATTATACTTGAAAACCTTCTGCAAAGTTTGAACAAAAAATCAGGGAACTGGTTTCGGCTTATTTTACTGCTTTCAATGTCAGTGGATTCCTTGTTTTTCTATATTCCTGTGGTCAATGATGATAGAAAGTGCATTCGATGGGACAGAAAGTTAGGAATTACAGTTTGTTATCTCCGTTGGCTATTTGATTTCTGTTATATAGTGTGCATAGCTCTCCAAAGGAATGCTGACCTTGTCGCCTCTACACGTGGAGGGAAGGATTCAAGGAAACAAGTAAGGAAATATGTGTTGCTTGTCAGCGTAATTGACCTTTTCGCCATTTTCCCCTTCCCTCAGGTAATGCAGACTCTTTCTGAGTTAAGTGTTCATTAATTTTAGTTTAGATGAAAAGAATTAGCTGTGTGTAGCAACTCACTCGTTAAAATACTGAATAATTAAGTGTATTTCGTAACTAATCAAGTCAACAGCAGCTTGCATACCTCCTTAAAAGGAATATTATTATTGGATATACATCCTTACTATCTTTATGTTCAGCCTGCAAGTAGGGTGATACTCATTTTCATTCTAATGCATTTGTTAACTGTAAATTTGTTCTACTCTGTTCAGCTGATAGTTTTATGCTATGCTCTGACAATGA
>JAWDEX010000023.1:5296074-5310452 GCA_035221805.1 Trichilia hirta
TTGAAAGTTGTGGATGCAATGAACCTATTGAAATATTGTGTCCTTATGCAAATTGTGCCAAAGATTATTAGAATCCACACTGGGACTTCAGGCAAACTTACTGGCGCTACATGGACGAAACCTACATGGGCATTTGTTATCTTTTTTTACGTGTTTGCAGGTCATGTAAGTTCAATCACTGTTAAACATGCTGATTTATGCGGTTCTTAATTTTTTTCACCTTATTCGTACATTTTGTTTCTAACTGCTTTACCAAGGTCATACTAGAGGCAGAATTAGCATAATATGTGTGAGTTTTTTAGTATTCTTTTTCTAAAATAGTTATACATGCTAAAATTAAAAGTTCTGTTGTGCATAGGGGTCGGCATTTGTGAATTGCATTGGATTGAGATAGCATTTCAATCTGATCCACACATTGCAAATTGTGTTTAAAACAATTGAATTCAATCCGCAAGTATGTCACAATCCAATCTAATATAAACCACTTGAAGTGGATTGGATTGGATTAGTTTCGCGGATTGGGCTTTGCGCCTAAATTTAAAAATATAGTTCAAAATTTAGGCTGGCTCAAATATATGAGCGGTTTAAATTAATTGGATCGGATCTAGATCCAAAATTTAAGCTCAAAATTTTCTTGTAATATAGTAAAGACTTTATTTATCTAATAATAACCAATTTTGATCCAGATGCAAGTAAATTAGCTAAACTAAATCAGTTGAATTAATAAGAACCTAGAGAGCTTGCTTGTCATAAGGAATAAATGAAAAGCTTTGAACTGTGTACTTTCTCTTCTTCAACAATCCTTTTGTTTAATTAAAAGTTTTCAACATTTTATTTTCAAATTCTTAAATTTTATCACTGCAGGATAATTTTATTTCCTTCTTCCTAAATTGAATAATATTCTCTTATAATTTTATTAATTTGTACATCCTTTCAATTAAAATATTTCAATAATGTACACACCTCCAATACAAACTCTTACTCTCAAAATTTGAACACATCATACAGAAAAATCTAACTAAAGAATTTGTCAATGGTATAATATATCTAGAGTTTGGGTTAGGTTTTGAGTCGGATTTTAGATCAGGTTTTGGGTCCAGATTTGCAGGGTTTGGTGGATTGATTTGCGTATTGAAATTTTATAATTTGCTATTCGCGAATTAGATTTGCTGATTGAATTTAATCCAATCTGCGAATGGCAGACTAAAAAATTTCAATTTGCAAGTCGATCTACCAAACCCTGTAAATTGGTGATTTGGATCGATTTGGGATTGAATTGACTGGAATTTTCCCACCCTTAGTCTTGCATTACTATTGATGCATTACCTTTTCGGACTTTACTACTGTTTAATTCAAAAAGTATACTTGATGAATTGTAGTTAACAATGTGCATGAGGTGACACATATGGATTTAGATAATTTCCAGATAAATATTTTTCTCTTTGTTTATAATTATTCGTCAACTGTGTATACCTTTTTGATCAACTATTGACCTGTTTATTTGTTAGGTATTGGGAGCCTTGTGGTATTTTTTGGCCATAGAAAGGCAAACTGAATGCTGGGAGCAAGCCTGCATAGATCATGCTAAATGCAGCCGTGATTCTTTTTACTGTGATGGCAGTCTTGGAGACTTCAAATATCTAAATGAATTTTGCCCAACAAAGATACGAAATTCAAAAATCCATGATTTTGGTATATTCTGGGATGCTTTTCGATCTGGTATACTGGAGGTGACAAATTTTTCTCAGAAATTCTTACACTGTTTTCGGTGGGGCATAACAAATCTCAGGTTTGTGCATATAAATACTATTTTTGTGCGTAGTAGGATGGTTGGGTGATATTTAGCATATGAGGTCCTCCGTTGTGTCACCTTGAGTTGTTTTGTAATACTTCTCCTTTTTTCTTTATCACTGTTGTCATCAGTGGATGTATTTTTCTGATATTAACACTCTTGTTTGTATCAATTCACTGTTTCTACTTATCTTGGGATGTGAAATTTCTGTTCATCTTTGTTTCCTTTGTTTCCAATCCCTCTATGAATGGAGTAGTTTTTATTGGAGGCATATGTTGAAGTATATTATCTTTTGTAAAAGTTCTTGTACTTTCTAACATTTGGACCTGTATTTCTATGATTAATTTCTGATAAATTAGAGGTGTATTTAATTTTTTGCAGTAATTTTGGTCAGAACCTGCAAACAAGTAGCAATGCATCGGAGAACTTTTTCGTAATTTCGATTACCATCTCTGGCTTGCTGCTGGTTCTCTCTGTCCTCGGAACTTTGCAGGTTTTCTTATATATTTGTTTCTTATACCTCAATTATTTTCTATGCTCAATATGAAGCAAATCATTAACTTTTATGAACTGTACCTGTTAAACAGACGTACCTGCGGCATGAAACTGTAAGATTAAAGGAGAGGAGGCTGAAGATGGAAAAGATGAATGAGTTGATGCCCATTGAAAAGCTCTCAGATAATCTCCAACTACAGCTTAAGAAATACCAGCAACACATATGGCGTAAAACCAATTGTATTGATCTAGAAAATTTGTTCAGTGATCTTCCCAAAGAACTCGGAAGGAATATCAAGCGTGAACTTTGCTTAGAGCTGCTAAAGAAAGTGAGCTCCTTTTGTCGTAATAGCTATTTACTAATTTTCCTGCTAAAGATTTCCAATTTCCTTGTGGCAAAAAGAACTAGTAAATTAGCAACACTTATGGCAGTGCATTGAATTTGAAATGTATATATATTATGATGAAATTGCATGTAATATCTTGTGTTTTGTCTACCACAGCAAGCAATTTTTGGCATTTATGTTCAATGGTATTGTTAGCTTCCTTTAAAACAGTTAAACCTTTTAATGTGAAGACTGTGGAGGCTAAGCAATAAACCATAAGGGAAATGTTAAATACAGGAAAGAGTTGTACAATAGTTTTTCATAAGTTAGTTAATGGACTTTGAAATAGGTTCTGAAATTGAAATTCATTCTTGGCATTTATCTCATCCTATTATTTTGTTTACATGTTTTAGTTCAGAATCTTTTCATTTGAATCCACTCTTTTGATATATCTCATTCTTATCTTGGAATTTATGTCAAGGTAGAAGAGTTTAAGAAGTTAAAGGAAGTGACATTGGATGCTCTCTGTGATTGCGTAAAGCCAATTTTCTACTCGAAAGACTCTCACATTGTCTGGGAGGGGGACGCAATTTATGAGATGCTGTTCATGGTGCAAGGTGAACTACAGGTCTTCAACTCCAAGGAGAGAACAACTGTATCTGCATTCACTCATTATAGTAGAGAGGATGGTAATAACATAAGCAAAGGGGATCATCTGGTAGATGGTGATTTCTGGGGAGAAGAACTTGTTACCTGGGCTCTGCATGATGGTTCTTTGTCCAATATCCCTGTTTCAACCACAACTATTAGAGCGCTTACAAATGTTACAGCATTTGCTCTTATGGCCGAAGACCTCAAAAATGTGTTCATTGAGCACCGGGTTTGTAGCTCAATCAAATCGAATGCAGATTTTCTTTGATTAGAAGGCAGCTTGTTTCGTCCAATTATCCTGTCATCACCATCATCCCCGGCATTGTCTTGGCGGTGAGGATGGCCTGAGATATTATTGCTGAAGATCAATAAATTATCGGTTCCTGTGGATTATGTAAACAGAGCGGAAATGTCTGGTAAGTTTTGTGATCGTTACCCTTTGTAATCAAATAGCAGTCAGGTAATACAATGGTTATAAGGTTTTTATGAGAATGCTGCATTCAAATTTTTTGTTGTTACTGCCGGGTGCTGTCGTAGCATCTTCATATCATGGCCATTTACAAATCTCCCAAGGAATTTTCATGCCTAGTTTTCTATAGTAAGCCGGTTGCATTTTTTTCCTTTCAATTCTTACAAAATATATAACCCAAATTCTTCAGCGCATCGTGAGCTGATTTCGAACATTAGATCTCTTGCAGCATTCGCTTGCAAATCATTTACTGGAATGTTGAAAGCAAAAATGAAAGGCTGTACTATTTTTGGCGCTGAATAATATTGCACTTGTGTTAACTTCTTTCCACTATTTTATCTCGGATGACGTAATTTTTGATAATTTCTGCCCATGCATGTGGCAGTGTCAACCCACCCAGATAAAACATCATATTGAGTGAAAAAGTATACAAGATGAAGATCCTGTTCAACTCCTTTTCAGAATTAATCTGAATTAAACGGTGGACGACCGATATTTTCATTAGAATATGGGCTTTTGGTGTCATTTTACTTTTTAAATGATTAATTTTTCATGGACATGATAACCCATACCAGCCAGTTGCAGATAATACTAATAAATGTAGAAAGAACGCCATTTTCCCTGAAATGTTGGCACTTGCATTTTGTTTCCTAAATCAATTTAGTTGAACTTCCAATCTAGACTGACAGAATGAATTCCATTAACTTTAATCATTTTATTAAGCAGGATTTCGATGGTTCTTGTAATCATATTATTAAAGTCCATTAACTTTATCTAAATAAAGAAAAAAAATAATAAATGTATGTAGAAAAGAATATTGGCTATTTATTTATACTAAAGATTTTGTTTTGCTTTTATTACTATTGTGCGTTTCGCTTCCCGAGGGAGCGAAATAGGCTTGTGAGCAATACTTGACTTCCTTCCCTTTTAAGGGAATTTGATTTACAAACTTGCAAAGCCCATTTAATTTTTCATCTTCAACCTACAATTATCTTATTTACTAGTAATTCTCACCTCTTTTGCATCTTTGCCCGAATTAAGAGTACTATTTCGTGTGACAAAGCCTAACTTTGTCAGAAAATTGTACAATGTAAAAGTTGGTTCTCAATATATATACACTCCCCCCTCCACACACACACCCGCCCGCCCGCCCCGGCTTTTTCGAATCCATATTGCAATCTATTTACTTCCTCACTCTGTTCAAAGTTTAAGCTACTTTTATGCGGTTCGTGAAAGATAAATTCCATTAAAGATATCTCCGTTTTCAAAAAATAAAATATAAAATTGAAATTAAATTGAATACATAAAATTGAATTGTAACTTTGTTTGACAAGAAACAAAGTTACAATGAAAGTAGCTTCATCTCTTGACTTACAAAAATATGTTAAGAGATGAGAATAGAAATATATACACCAACCTGCACAAGGACAATCAGCAGCCAACTAACGATGATCATGGAAGTTACCAGGAAGTTTTCTCCTATATTGGTACTTGTTTGAAGGTTTTGACCTACGCAACTGCAAATACATATATATTTGGATTCATTTATAGTATAACAGAAATTAATCTCAAGAGAAGTAAATATGCTACAAATACCGCTTTAACATTGCCTGAAAAACTGAGAATGGATCCTTGCAGGGGCTTAAAAGAATGAGAATAAATATCAGCATCAAAACTAGGAGAAGAAATTTTAACCATCACTTCCACTCCCACTTCTGTTTACGTTATCAGGTTATAACCTGTATTTGGAAAGAAAATTGAGAATGGCAGAGGTTATGAGCAGTTTTTGGACAGAGCATTGAGAATGGAAGAATATATTAGCAGACATTGCTCTACACTCAACTCAATAGAAGTCCTTAATGCAATTTTTTTGGAACCTCATTTGATTCTGTACATTGATTTCTTTCTATCTTGGATTTCTTTCGTCTTATCTACATTATTTGGCATCCGCATAGTGATTACTGTGCTCCTCATCAGAAATACGACTGTGGTAACAGTTTACATGAAAATGGCCAGGAAAATGCAAAGAAATATCGACCGACCTTCTTCTCCTTATTGACGTTCTTGCTCGTCTACCGCTCGCTCTGGTAAGACAAGCTCTTTTTACAGCCAAAGTTGATCTTATTTTTCATATGCCCATGTTGTTGGAAGGTTTATTGTTAGAATTTGATTTCACCGTCCTGAGATTGGTGGTTGCATACAAGAATGCCCTAACACTCAAGACAGAATGTATGTATTACAAATTATGCACTTGCTGTTTTTCTCTCTCTGATCTCAAGAGTTTTTTTCTTGCTTGATTCTTACTTCCTATGGCTGCCTTTTATAGATCATAATCCGGATAGTCATATTGTTTACATATGGTCATAATTGTTCAATGATCAATTGTGTTGTTTGGGCTCAACAAGTATGATGAAACCATCGTATCCTTTCGCTGCAAGCCACCATCACATTGATCACGTATGACAATCTCTCAATTGAGTAAAGTGATAAGGTTTACAGCTAATGATTAAATATCTTGTACAACTAATCATTATTACTATACTATGATTAAACTACAAAATTACGTGATACACATTTTACAAATGTAAAATAGTGTTACAACCGAAACTAATAAAAATTTTATTTGTACTTAATTTTTTTGGCAACTTACGTATTAATCACTCAATATTATATAAATTTAATTTAATGTTTCTTATAAATTTTATATTTAAGATAATTTATTATAACTCTTGTTAATCTTGCTATAGTATTCTCTATTTGTTCTTTAATTGATATTAAAAATTAGTTAGATAGAGTTATATCATTGTTTTCTTAAGTGTCCCTAATACTTAATAAATAATATCTATTTTTTGTATGTTAAATATTCATTTAGATAATTTTCAAACCTATAGTAATTACATACTCTTTGAATTTCTATAGAAATAATTCTTTGGTCATAAGATCAATTACTATTTTTTTTTTGAGAGGATATAGTTGACTTTAATTTCACCCTTTTTTACCATATCTTGAAAATAATGATAACTGATATTAATATGTTTACTGTTGGAGTTATTTATTCTACTTTTAATTAAATAGATGATAGATTTATTATCATAAAATATATCTATAGGTTCTTTAGATAAATTTAATTGTAAATTATCAACAAACCTCTTAATCTATATAGTTGTACTTATCACTATAATATATAAGATATATTTTGCTTCTATGGTAGATTTGCACAACCTTATTTTTTACTTAACTAAGAAACTATCGTTCCACTATATAGAAACACATTGTCACTTATTGATTTTTTATCAACTAAATCACCTACAAAATTTGTATCACAATATCTAACAAGTTTTAACTCATATAAATCAAAGTAAATAATATCTCTCAGAGTGTTAGCTCTTTTACAAATATTATTTACTCTCTCTAATTATAAGAATAAGTCAAGATTTATATTATAATCGCTTAGGTTTATTATAATATTAGTCATGAGCTGAAATCAATCTCATCGATCACATTTTAAACTATTTGAATACTCAACGGCCATGGTTTACATCTATCAATGTACTATAACCTCTAAATCATAATAAAAATAATCTTTATCGAACCTTTTATAACTAATTATAGGATTTGTATGAATAATCTTCTTTTTTTTTTTCTAATACCAATTAAATTAGGGCTCACGAGTGTTAAAACTTTAAATGTAGTTGTATTCGAATAATTAGTTAATATTAGCTAAACTTGTCATTACGAATTCTTCGTATGATATTTATATTTTGGCCAAAGACTTTATTTTCACTCGTTTGCTAACATTCAACTAAAAATTTAAACTTGGATTGAGTTAATGATATCTCAAAATTCTTTATATTGAGTCATTAAATTCTATTTGATAGTTATTTGATTCTCGATACAAATAATACTTGACCAAATTAGTTTTTATGTACAAAATATGATTATTCTCGTATTTATATATCTTATAAACTATATGCATTTATATCAATTAACAATCAGGATGTCTAAAGTTTAAGTAGTCGTTAACACATCTATATAATTTAATGATGAATCATTGACAATATACATTCGTGTAATTCGTCATAACTTTTGATCACATTCAAATAATAATTCTCTAACTATTGCTCTATACTAATATTCTAATGATATGATTAGTATATCACTCGCACTAATATCATCTCATAATATTTATCAATGACATTCAGTGTGCATACTCTAAAATATCAATGTCCAGTCGATATTATGTCTCTAAAAATTATTTAAATAATTTAATTATTTTAAATAATTTATATGCATATTCTGTCATTAGTACGATGAGATTGAAGCAGCAGCATATACACATGAATTAAAATAAATTTTTTTATTAATAATATATACAATTTATATTATTATAATAACCCAATATAATATGTCTAAAATCGATAATATTAATGATTTTAGGATATATAACACTAACACCATTATTCTAAAATATTAATTTTTAAAATCTTAGTGTTTAAATTACATTTAATTTTTAATTGATAATTTCTCTTTTAAAATTTATTTATTATATATTTTATCTTTATTTTAAATCTTTATTATTGGATATTTGATATTAGATTTTATCTTGAGTATAAATCAACTGAACTCTTGAAAAAATATTATTTCGACTCTTAGATTCACCAAATTATACTATAATAAAATTATTTATATTTAAGTATAATAATTAAATTGGAGATTAGTACTCTCCGTAGTAACAGTTGAGCATGGCAGATCTAAAAGTTGGGGATTTAGTGCATAAATAGAAAATTCATTATTCTAAAAGTTGTTTTTATTAAGGTCAATAGAATTTTGATTATTTTGTTTGAAAGTAGTTCAGCCAAATGAATGCATGGAAGCAGAACTTTGAAAGAAGAAGACAGTTCAGATTTAATTCGTTCTTTTGTTTTAATTTTAGTGAATTTGAGAAACAATTCAGCTTTTCAAATTTCAAAAAAGGGTCCATTTTTATTGATTTCAGAAAGTGACTTCATTTGAAAACAAGCAATGTGTTTGTTGGGGATTTGGTGTTTGTTGAGCTGCCTGAATGAAGTAAAGGCCTTATTTATTACCCAATTGAGTCAACTAGTCTGAGATAAAATGGATTTTAATTGAATCTAAAGTGAAGTTTAAAAAATTTGTATATTTACTTAATTATTTGAGAAGGAAAAATTAAGTTTTATATTATGTTCAATTTATTGTAAAAGTTATTAATAAATATTTTTATGTGACAAATTATTTTTAAAATTTGAAGTCAAATAACCATCAATAATTTAATTTTTGTTTGAAAATTATATGTTTAATAAAATATATATATATAAAAAAAAAATTTGTCATCTTAATTTACAATAAGATTATTTTTTGGTATTATATAAAGTTTATTTACAAAATATTATAATTTTTATTTTATTTTTTTTATGAAGCTTGTTAACTAAAAGAGTATTATTGAAAAAAGATGTGGTAAAAATGTCATTGCCAGTCTTTTTTACGACATTTGGTTGAAATGGATATAGGATTATTTAAATTTCATAGCCCATCTTTTTAATAAATTTTTACTGTAAAATATTTATGATAACTAAATAATTAATATTTTTATTTATAAAAGTTTTCTTGTAAAAAAATGTTTATTCTAAAAAATTAAAGCAAAATATTGGTAATGTCTTTTTAAGTATGATTTATTGGAATTTTTGTGATGTAATACTAGAAAAACATTTCCAGGAATTGATTGATCTCTTCACGAAGACTTGAGTGTCGGAAGTAAATCGTAGGCAACAGGCCTGTCATCTTGACATTTCATTGTAATTGCAGTTGGACAAAGACCTGACTAGAATCGAAGTTGTAGGAAGTCCCTGTAAAGAATTCTAAGAGATAAATTGGTTGTTGCTGATTCCATTATTTTTTAAATTATTGAATCTTTTTCCAGTCAAAAGAATACTAGTCCTCTTAAAAAACCATTTTGCCTAAAATGAAGCTGCATTCTATTTCTAAGAAATATAATTCGTTTATTATTTGTGCTAGAATTAAAAATATAAATATAATTTATATATTATTTATGTTAAAATTTAAAATATAAATATATTTTATTTATTATTCGTATATTCAAAGATAATTATTAAATAAATAATCAAGTACCGTTATTAAATTAATTAAATTCATATTGCATAATTTTTTATTTAATTTGATTAGATATGATTATTAAATTTAAACTTATTCACTTTATAAACACATTTTTAACTTATTTAATATTAAAATGAATATAATAATTTAAGAAAAATTAATATAACATATAATAAAAAATATATACTATATTAATTCTAGCACAATCTATCTTTATGGTTGATTGAAATTAGACTTTCTGACCTCCGTTGACTGAATCAATTCAAATATTTGAGACATGTTCTTACTTGCAAGTTACCAACTATTCCCCCATTTAAGGCTACGATATAGATGATCCTGCATTTGAAGGAAAATTACCCCAAGCCAAAGCAGCAGAAACCCAAACTTTGCTTCTCTGACATTATTGATCATGTAAGCATGTGGGGATATAATTTTATGGAAAAATTTTTTATTTAGCTATAGAACAATTTTTCCATGAACTGATTTTGTTTTCTAAATTATTGTTTTCTTCAGGTCTCAGGAATCGAATTTAGAGGAAGGTGCATCTGGGAAAATTTCTAGAGTTGAAACAATCTCAGTTTCAAGAAAAATTCAATGGACTAGGGGCATTACAGAAGCAGCACAATCTTGTAATGATTTTGCGGCCAAAAGTTTGTTTGATGTGAAGAAAATCCTAGATCCTCGGAGGCCTTACGGGTACTGGATTTTTCTTACATCTTGTGTGATGGTTATCTCAGTGGATCCTTTGTTCTTTTATGTTCCTGTGATCAATATCAAGAAAGTATGCCTTCGTTTCGACAGAAATTTGTGGATCACCAGTAGTTTACTCCATTCGATTTTTAGTATCTTTTATTTTACCTATGTTCATTTCATTCTTCTTCCTACGGCTTTACCGAAAATTAAGGTCAAATCTTTCTCCCGCTTCGTTCTCATTGATCTTCTCGTCGTTCTTCCGCTCCCACTGGTAAGGCATATTCTTCATTGACTAGTTATATTAATCATACATAAGTTCGTATCTTTGTTTATGTATGTGAATTCAAAACTTGCTGTCCTCACTACTCTCTGCAGGTGCTACTAACTTTAGTAATTGAAATTCCGAAACTGGGAATCAGTGACTTTTCATTTCCAATGACCTTATTTTTCATTCAATATATGTTAAGAGTGATGCGAATCTACATATTGTTTACAAAAGCCACAAGGATTTCAGGCATTCTGGCAAACGCGATATGGGCCAAAGCTGCTTTCAATCTTCTTCTTTACCTCCATGGTGGTCATGTGAGTTGAATTGTTTATATTTATATACTCAGAAAAAACTGCTCAGCCCACCCTCTTGGTTATGTCTCCAGTGTCATTAAACATTTCTGAATTGTGCATATTTTTCTTCTCAACAAGTGAAATGCTGGTTCTCAATTAGGTATTTGGAGCGTTGTGGTACTTCTTTGCTGTAGAAAGAGAGACTATATGCTGGAAGGGTTTATGCCATGAGGATGCTCATAGTTCTGGATGCAGTCATAGTTCTTTTTACTGCAGTAAGAATTCAGGAAACTACAGAAGGTCCTTTCTTCTCAAATTGGAAATGTGCAGAGGAATGGACGAATCTTATAATTTTGGTGTATTCAGTGATGCTGTTCAGTCTCGTATTGTGGAGGTAACAAGTTTTGTTGAGAAGTCCTCATATTGTTTGCGGTGGGGACTGCAAAGTCTAAGGTTGTACATAGTTATCTTTGTTAATAAGTTATTTGATCCTTCACTCTGGCATTTTGGCAGTACCTTTTTTCCGGAATTTATAGCCTGTCTATGTGCATTCTCATGTAGATTTTATTAGAACTTATATACTAGTTTAAGCTTTCATGAAGATCATCTTATCTGGTATGCCGTGCATTTGAATTCTCCAGACTATTGATGTAACCTTTTATAGATGACATAATCAAGTTTTAGCTTAGCTGATGACCATCATTCATAAATAATTTGAAATGATAGCATACATGGCATGGAGATCTTATGATGGTTAATCCATTCTGAGCTTAGATTCTCTTTGGTGATGAAATTTTCTTCATTTCCCTATTTTCAGCCTTTTGTGCTCATGTAGTCTCACTTTTCGCACACTTATTTATCAAATTTCTTTATCTGTCATTCAAATTTTCTTGGTTTTCAGCCTATGGAAGTCACAACTTTTGATATTAATGTTTGATTATTAGTATATTAAATTTGAAAGCAAAATTTTTGCAGTAATTTTGGGCAGAGCCTCCAACCAAGTACCTATGCAGGGGAAAATATCTTTGTGATTTCCATAGCCATCTACTCGTTGGTGCTGTTTGTTCTTTTTATAGGAAATATGCAGGTTATATATATTTACTAATTAGTTAATTTATTTTTTCATGCTTCAAATGGTGCACTGTGAATTTAATTTCTGTGAGCCATATGCTACTTGTAAACCAGACATATTTGAAGTCTGAAACTGTAAGATCAGAGAAGATTAGGCTGAAGGAACGAGAGATAGAGCAGTGGATGTCCTCCTGGAGGCTATCTGCGAAACTTCAAAGAGAGGTCAAAAAATACCAGCCACATGATTGGCAAGAAATAAAAGATATTGATTTAGAAAATTTGCTCAATAATCTTCCCAAGGACATCAGTAAAACCATTAAGCAAGAATTATGCTTACAGCTGCTCAAGAAGGTGAGCTTCTTTGTCACACTATAAGAATTTATGTAATTGCACACAATGTGATACTGGATTCTATCATTCTTCTTCTTGAATGCATAACAAGGTTGGTGAATCTGAAAACTTGAGTGAAGTTATGTTGGAAGCACTGTGCGACTATGTGAAGCCAATTTCCTATTTGGCACGTACTCACATTGTCAGGGAAGGCGATCCAATCAATGAGATGCTCTTTGTGATGCAAGGCAAACTGAGGATCTACACAAGAACTACGTCTCCGAGCACTGATCACTGCAGTCGCAAAAATCATCATCTGAGAGATGGTGAATTTTGTGGAGAAGAGCTAGTAGCTTGGTTTCAGGCTGACCCTTATGCTTCTAACTTCCCTATATCAACCAGATCAATTCAAGCGCTTACAAATGTTGAAGCTTTTGTTCTTATAGCCGATGACTTGCAAAATGTTTTCATTAGACATCAGGCAGTCCATTTCATACACTTATATTGGCGTTTCAGAAGGGTGTGGCGTTCTAAAAGGAATGCACATACATCTGCTAGAGGAGAAACCACCACCACCACCATCTCAGCAACAAGTGGGACTTAATATTCATCTTTCAATGCGAAGATATCATTGTTCTTATAACTGCATTTTCAAAATTAAAATTAAAATGTCTATCTCTACTCGTGGCAGATGACATGACATCATTATTGAGTGCTATGCATTAGATAGTTATTTCCTAAGATATAAACAGAGTAGCATTTTTTGGAGATTTACTTTGCTGTATAAGTTGGCCACTTTTAGTCAATTGGTATTGATTTTAAAAGGTGAGTTAATTTGAAAAATGAACGACAGTTTTGGATCATTTTGTCAGGAAACCTTCTTGAAAAAAATGGAATCTTTCTCTGTATTAAGATTGGTGTTTGAATTAGCGGCGGCCGACACTAGAACATTTACGCTGTTCAGCAAGGCAATTTTCTGAAAAAAAAAAAAAAAAAAAAAAAGATATGGAACAAATCCAGTTTCGAGGAATTAAATTTTCAAGTATATCTTTTCAAAAATAATTAAAAAAAAAGTATACGATTTACAGGCAATAACTAAGATGGGAAGTTGTTGTCTTCTTCCTATCTAACCAACCTTCTCACTACATCTAAGAACATTTTTTCTGAAATTTTTTCCGCTTTTGCCCTCCTTTAAGGCTCACTATTTATTGCGATTTGGTGTCGTTTAAGATAAGAAATCTAAATATTATATATTAATATAAAATGTACAAATTATATTAAAAATGAATGTTATTAAATATTTTTTAGTTGTTTTCTTGACACAATACAAGTACCACAACTTTGAAATAGGGGGAAAGACAAATTTTCTCTTATAGTTTTTCAAAATAATAAACACTCCTCTCTCAATATTTTAATAACAAAATTTTTTTTATAATTTTTTAAAATAACAAATAGTCCTTTTATTAAAATACAAAATATAACTTTATATCATATAAATCCGTAATTTTTATCTTACAAAATTTTAAATTAAAAAAATTAATTTTTATTAAAAATATTTAAATTTAATTATAATTTTTTATAATAAAAATATATATTATTTTTTAAAAATTAAAGATAAAATATTTTTACTTCATATTTATAAAAAAAAACATGAATTTATTTTCCTTTTATAATTTAAATTTTTTAAAAATTTTATTCTATTTTTACTTTTAAAAATTAAATCAAAATAATTTAAATATTTCATTTAAATTATTAAATGACCATAATATTTTATATTATATAAAATTAATTTATAATTTTATATTCACAATTATCTTTGAAAGAAATTTATTAAATATAAATATAAAATTATAAATTA
>JAWDEX010000023.1:5333004-5344679 GCA_035221805.1 Trichilia hirta
GACACTTGGCATATTTATATACATTTAATATATTAATTAATTAATTTTAAATTAATTATTCTTGGTCAAAGATATAACGCAAGTTTGACTTGAACTCATCAATAAAAAATGAGTTTGATTGTATCACATTATGTTCCCATTATTATATATATTTATTTGGATAAATATTAGAATTAATTCAAATGGGAAAATAATAGAAAAAATGAAAAAATAGGTCATCTTCTCCTCTAAAACGTGGGCAGCCATGGGAGCTCTTTTGGGGAGGATTTTAAGTGTTGATAGCTCATATTTATGAGTTTGGTCTTTATTAAAATCAAAGGCTAGTAAGGTATACACTTTATAAAGTAATTTTGCAACCTTATTTTTTATATTAAAAGCATAGTTTTATGGCTTATTTTTTACAGAGAAAAATTTCTATTATGCGTATTTTAGGCTATTAGAAATCAAAAATTACTAGTTAAACTAAATCGATACTTAGGAAAGAAGTGTCATAACCTGATTTTGTCATACTAATAAATTGTAAATTTTGTCTATACTTTGTAAACAAAATTTGAGGTGCTGAATTTAAGACAATAATATGTGATTTAAATTTTAAATTATTTAATAATTTATTTGACAAATTTGTATCCTAATTCGAAGAGTCGAATCTTGATAATGATATATCTGTTTATTTTTAAGCTACTTTGGCACATAATTAAGCTAATTTTGACAAATTCGACAATCAAGTATGTGTTTATTATTTATTTTTTTATTTTTTTATTTTTATATTTAATAACCAAGCTATACATATAAATATTACTATTATTTTACCTTATTCTTTACTATAAAAATATATAATCGTTTTTTTTATTTACAAAATTAAGTTAGAGTGAAAAAGAACTTTTAACTATCAAAAATCATATTAACAATTATTTATTTGTTTTTATAAAATAATCTTATTGCTTTTTGTTAAGTGGTAAACAACGATAATTTATGAGATTTTATTAAGTATTTTAATTTTTTAAAATAATTAAGATTTTATTTTCTTTCTTATATTTTTAAAAGTGGATGAAATTCTCTCAAAATTATATGAACTATTTTTTTCTTTTTATGTAAATAATTTATAAAAAATTTATAAAATTAGGATGATAAAGTTAAAAATACTCATAAACAACAGAATTCCTCGAGATATAAGATAGTTAATTAAAGTAAAAATTTAATTAGATAAACAGTCTTTTAATACTTTTGTTTTTTAAATACCTAGTTTAGATAAGAGTTCTTATTCTAAAAAGGATGAGTAAAAAGATTACAAATTTATTATAGATGTGTGAGATGAAATTATAACAAATAATGTCGCTCTTTGAGATTAATTTCTATTAATCATAAGAATAAAGTTCAATTCATTAAAATTAAACTAAATAAAGAGTTTTTAAATAATATTCTATTGATTCTTAAGACATATTTTTATGGATTAGTACAACATAAATTTATGAAACTATGAGAATTATTTTGAAATGAATATAAGTGCTACAATATTAGAAATCTTATTATAAATAACTCTATTTATCAATTTTTAAAGAAATTAAAAAGAGAAGTTTATCTCTGACCCATAAAAAGTATTCAAGTCATTTGAGATATAAAATTAGATAATATGTGAATTATTGTATATATATATGTATATTTACTGTTGTTATTTTCTCTTTGTTACTTTATTTAAATTGTTTGTTAACAGTTAGACTACTAATATAGGTGTAATTATTATTTTAACTTTTATTATATAAATGTATATTATTATTATTATTACTTACAAAGTTATTATCATTTTAGCTATTCTCTATCCTAGAAATATATATTATTATTTTTTATTTGCACAATTAAGTTTAGATAGAATAAAAAAAATGTTAGATCTTCAAATTTGAAATATTTGAGTCTTTTATGAGACTAGTTCAAAAAAATACTAAGAGTTTATAAATAATACTAGTAATTTGAATTAGATTTTAACTGAAAGAAAAATTTATTTGATCTATAGAAAAGGTATCCTTGGATTAATAGAATGTGTCACAACAATAATATATTTAAGAGGTAGTCAAGTGTTTAGTATTATTCCTATACCTTTAATTATAAAAAATCTTATTAAAAAAATAATTGATGAAAAGTTAAAGGTGCTTCTATGCATAAACGCATTATAAGAATGATTTGTAATTCTGACACTTTTATATACCTATCAGGTAGTTTTGGTATTTTAAAAAAGGTTTTCAAATTGTTTTGGGGGCTTAACTAAATATTCACTTAAAATTCATTGGTTTGTTGAATCTTAATAATTTTTTTGATAATTTGTTATCTTTTCTAAATCAAACTATAAAACAATAATTTATCTCGCACTCAATATGATATATTTTAATTTGTATTTTAACTCCTAAATAACTTATTGATAAATTACAAAATTATATTTGTGAATCTGATTCAAGAGTAATTCAAATAGATTAATTAGTGATAAGTACCAAAAAGTATAAATTAGATAAAAGATTTCATTTATAACTTTTTTTTATATTTTAAATGATAATTTGATATCTTTTTTAATTTGTTGCATAATTTAGCCCTAATTTGTTCAAACGAATCACCGATTTTTTCAACCAAATCCTTGCTACAACCAACTTCTAACTTTGTCTCTTCAACAGTAATGTCTGCGTTAATTTCTTTTATATAAGTATGTGACATCTTTTAAAATTTGATTTTGAGAAAGTCAGTGCTAATTTATTATACAAATAATATTTAGTTTTCACAATTTCATGCCTAATATAACATAACCATTTAATATTTAATTGAATTTATAACGTAATATGATCATATGCCTAATATAATGCAAAAGAAATGATCATACAACAACTTTCTCAATGAAAAGAAAAAGGGAGAAGAAAAAAAAGAAAAACAAAGAAATCTTACAATTTGAGAGCAAAGGAAAACCTGCCATTTCATAAAATATCATAAAATAGGGATAAAAATTTAATCTAGATTAGGGATAAAGATTGAGAAGGTGAGAAATTCCAGAGCCTCTCTTATTTAGGCTCGTTGCTATTCTTAGAGAAAAAGACTTGTTTGTGTACACCCAGTTTTTAGTAGAACCAACTAATTAATAATGCCAAATTTATAAGTTGGTGAGTCAGAAAAGCGAACTGACATGAATTAATTAGTCGGCGCATTTAAAATAGGTGTATACAAAATTTTTATGACAAGGTGAGAATTACATATTTATAATAAAAAAATTATAATACTTAATTTTACATCTTAAACGTTTTAAAGTATTAAGAGTTGGTAATACCTTAATTAGGAAAACTAATTTTAAATAAAACTGACATATCATATCAATTATAAGCTTATCCAATACATTCTTGTTACTAATGTATTGAGTTTAATCTTAATTGCTCGTGAGGGAGCAGAACTGATATAAAACTAATACAAATTTTAATTAATGTTTATCACTCTTAATTTTATTTTTAATTTGTGAATCTACTCATAAAAAGAAATCAATTCAATACGTTTCTAATGCATTAGTAAATGTTATATTAATTTTGTACTTGATTTCGGATTAATCTTCATTAATTGATTTTCTATTATATTATGGAGAAATTTTGTGTTATATTTTTAAAATAAATTTAATAAAAATATATAATAATACTAATTTTTACCCAATCTAAACGTTTTAAATTATAATTTCATTCTAGTAACAATTATAAGATTAAAATATTTTTATATTTGTGTTGTTTGATGGATGGAGTAAACAGTCGAATTTTTATAGGCTCATGGTTTAAATTAAAGGCCGTTTACACCAGAAGGCCAGTTACAGAAGCCCATCAAACAAGTATGAACTACGATGAAAAACAACGAATTTATTAAGAGAATCTGTTATAAGCTCATATTTTAGTGCATTGTGTAAAACCAATCTGAGCAATCAAATGAATTGAATGTTATTACAATAACCCACCAAACGTTCCTGAAGTCACCAGCAAAGTTTCCCCTTCCAGCTTTGCCTTAACGAACTAAAGTCTTCTTCATTTTACCGGTTCGAAAAACTTGTTGCTAAGTTCAATAAAACAATGAGCTAAATCCTTCCACGAACTCTGTTGAATGTCTCAGACTTTATATGTAAATTGTCAATGAAACTTGGTAGGTTTGTTTAGCTCAACTACAATCACACTTATATTATCACTGCTACCACGAGCTATAGCTAACTCGGCGAGCACTGCTGCAGCCCTGGAAGCAGTGTTTTGGTGCCCCACTTCAATGGAGTTCGCCCATTTTATCTGTCCACTGAAACATCTTCTCACAACTTGACATGCAACTTCATTGGATACAACATCCCACAGACCATCACTAGCTAGGATGAGAAACTCATCGCTATCAGTTCTGTCAATCACCGTAACTTCTGGCTTTGAAATTACGAATGGTTTCAGGTACTGATCGCCTGCATGAAACAAAGATTTTTAAACCCATTTAATTACCAAATTCCAGAGTGAGAACTTGGAGAGTTTTTTGAATCCCGAGGCAGGGAAAGAAGATTTTTTTTGCGTACCTATTGATCTTGAAGTAGCGAGAACTCCTAGTATTCGATATCCATTCCATTTTATGACTCTTCCTCCAGCATCTTCAACTCTTTTTAACTCATCAGGTCTGTCAGGCTTTGTACAAAATGCATGTCAAAAGATAGAAGAAATAATAACTCTTGTAATAAAAATTTGATGACAGATACATGTTTAGGAACATAGCTGGCATATTAATAGTAGCAAAAATACTATGCAGTTAAGAAATTCGTGTGAGAATTTTAATCAATTTTTGGATACAAAAACTAAAGAACCAAAAGTAATAAACTTATATCATGTCCTGTCAGTGTAGCAAAGCTTGTGTTCCTATGGGAAGGCAACCCAATTCTGAGAGTTATCACACTAAAATTGCGCCGATGAAAACTCAAAACGAGCTCCTTGATAGCATATGACGATTGTTTGGGGTTAACAAATTTATTTTCTGTATCTAAAGTCGTGACATCTCAACCTTTTGGAGTCTTTCTGTCATACAATCCCACTACCATTTTATAATTATTACAACAAAATAACCCAAAATCTGTCGGTAACTTGGTGTGAGCTAGATTCAAACTCCAAGTTTTTCACACCATCTCAAAAAGTCTTACCAATTGAAATAACTGAAAATTCATAGCGTATCATGACAATTGGGACTCAACTGAACATTAATAGAAGACACCAATTCCAAGGCCGTTCTATATGCTATATTAGATTGATAGATTCAGATTCAAATTCGGTATTAATCTAAATTTTTACTGAGAAAGTATAATTGTAATTAATAAATAAAAAAATATATATATAACAAAAGGAAATCTTCACGTTGCATAAATTAAAAAAAAAAATGTAGAAAAGTTTAAATTAGCAATAAATCCTACTTCTATATTGAAACTTTACGGACTCGATTCACTTAAAAGTTGGTATTGCACAACAATTAATTTGTGCCAAGCCAGGAATCGAACTATGGGGAATATTGACTATTTCAGATTAATTCCTGCCTCCATAATGAGATCCAGGGTTACTTATATTACAAGTATGGAATAATTCCTACTTGTATAATCCTGTCCCAAATTTTATTAACATCACTTTGAATCTCCTCATTTCCTAATCTCCAACAAGTAGACAATTTTCATGTCTTCAACAATGGAATTCAAAGTTTACTATTACTTTGACTAAAAGCACTTCTAGAAAATCTAAATCTCACGACAACTGAAATAAAAAGGAAGCAATTTAAGTACCTTATGATCTATGGACAAAGGAAGAACACCACCACCTCTAGAAAGCACAGCCCTAGAATCCCCACAATTAGCTACCACCAACTTCTCCCTTCCGACCACCGCAACCACCGCCGTCGAACCCACCATCTCCTCCATCAACCTTCCTCTATTCACTTCCTCATCCATCTTCTCAAAACAATCTTCCATCACTCTCTCCCAAACAATACTCTTCTTACCATCATCATAATTATCATTTCCTTCCTTTCCATATTCCTCAGCTATTGTCTCCACCAACACTCTGTGCAATCTCTCCTTGCACGCTTCCGCCACCCGGGACCCACCATGCCCATCGTACACCGCAAAAAAATCATACTTTTGATCACAACCGTGAAGATCAAGTTTAGCACTACTTCCATTTTTTACAATAAACCCTACTTCAGCAGTTACCGCGTCTTCCATTTCTCTTCTCCCTCCTATTACAGACACAAACCCATGTGACAAGCTTCTTAAACTATCTTTCTCTTTGTATGTTCTGCGCTCAAAACCAGACAAAACGTCGTAGTTTTCCGTCGAATTATCAGAAGAAGACGACAACGATAAAGACAATGACATCTCCGTCAACCTCTCACTCTCTTCTTCTACACCAGATCCCTTAATCTCTTTTACAGAACAACGATTGATGTTCGAAGCAGATTGCAGTCGCCTGATTTGCAATCCTTTCCGGCGAGAATTATTCTTCGTTCTGATTGCACTGAGTCCACTCATATCTCCTCCCGAACCTGACGTCACTTTCCGAACACCATTCTCCATCCGAGAGATCAGTCGTTGTATTTTTGTTGCTCTGTTGTTATTCTTCTTCTTCTTCATCTGCAGCGTTACATGAATGAAAGGTGAAGTAAAACAAAAGGGACTTATCAACTTTTCTTCAACATCAAAGCGAAAAAATCATGAATGACGAAGAGGAAGAAGATGACAACTTATAAAAGCATTAAATTACGGCCATCAGATTGATCGTGGACCACTTCGTATTTGCCACATGGAGCTCTCTAACCCACTGCCTTGGATTTTTCAACAAAGACGTGGACGGTCCGAATTTCGTTCTCAGACACGTGGAACCTGGATCTGTTATGAAGTGATTCGGTCTGGTTGGAGTGGGATCCATATGTGGACTACAGAAAAAAAAAAATGTATTAACGAGGCGTCACGTGCTGTCATCTTGCTTGAAGAGTCTATCCTCTTTGCCCTCTTTTTTTTTTTTTTTTTTTTTTTTTTTTTTTTTAAAATTTTCTGCTTTTTAGGTGTGTGTTCAATTTTTACCTCTCACAAGGAATGTTCGGTTGTTTCACGTTGAGGACAGGTGTCCAATAGATGAGGTCACGTGCTCCTGGTAATTGATGTCGTAACCGATATTTCGAGTTCGGTGATGAGTTGTTAAAATTTTGCGTCTCACGGAATCGGAAATGAATTTTATTATATTTTAATTTTTAAATTTTTTAACGGTGAAAATTATGAAAATATCTAAAACAGTTCTGATCGAGTGACAGAAGTCAAGGCTGACTGACTCAGATACAGAATAATAATGTAAGAGAAAGAGATAATATTACTCTATACGATAATAGTCAATTTTTCCAAGAGGTTTAAAAAGAAAATTGGATGGATTAACACCATATATTTCTTTGCCATTCATTTTTAGGTGAACGACAATTGGTTGTTATGCTCAAAACAAATATCAAAACACTGATTGATCGATGATTGTCCATGAAATTTAGCAATTTTTTAAATCCTAAATAGGTAAATTTACAGTGTTTATCTGCTTTATGAAAAGCAGTCTACGTATGTGTTACTGACAAGATTCAGTCAGATTAAAGCTATGATTTCGTGTGGGATTAATCTAAGTGTCCATTCAATCAGACTAAAATTTGTCACATACGGAATTCTGTGATTGGCTTGTAGGCTGATGTATGTCCTTGTAGATGCATGTGAATTCATGGGACAAAATTGCATACACTCAAAAGCTTTTCATGAATTTGAAAGGTGCAAGGTTTACTTTATACATGATTAGGCAAAAGGTGGAGTCAAAAGGAACAGAGAAAAAGAATCCAACAAAATGGACAGAAGAGATTGCAAAAAAGCTCTTGCAACATAAGCACATGACCAATAAAGCAAAGTGAATGTGAAGAATGGAAATATTGAATTGCTGCCTGCAGTAAGCAAGGAAAATACATAATTTTACTTGCAGATCAAAAGAGGATGCGAATATGCAAAACAACAAACAAATTTTCCAGAACTGAAAGAATTTGAGGTTAACTTTCCTTGTTAAATGATGATAAATCATAGCTACATGTAGTGTTCCGCATCTCCGAGACTCAACTGTGAAGAGGGCCATTCACTTCATAAAGAATTCTGGTAGAGAAATTGAACATGAAAAGAATTTTATAGCCAACTTTATCTGGCAAATTAGAATAAGAGCACCGCCAACTGGATGGAAACTCTATTTTGTCCGAAGAATACAATCATCAAAGATATTCCATCATCCTTAAAATTTAGATATGGAATTAGCATATCACCAATAATCGTTGCAAGAGCATGTACCATCCTTGATATGGTGAAAACGATTTGAATCCCTTAACACTATTTCTCTACCTGTGACCGTTGAGATGTATTTGATTGCAGTGTGGCAATCTCCACAAATGCGAAGATTCTTAAACACCCTGATGGGTTTTGATTTTGATGTGCTCACGAGGCCAAATGCAACAGCAATTTTCTCACTGTGCTGAAATAAATATTGCACCTTTCGTTCCTCCTCTAATTCATGAAGAACAAAGTTGGTAGCAGGGACATAGCCTAATTCCTTTATCTTTAAAACCAATCGGTTCAGTTCATCATAAATTTCCCTGGCTCGTGGATGAGAAGTTTCTCCCACATAGAACTTGTGGATCTTATTTTCTACCTCTATCCAGCTATAACCTGCTTCTTTAATCAAATTTCTCTCTTTCATGGTCTTTCTGATATTTGACACATCTTGCCACTGGCCTGCAGAAGCATGCAGGTTTGACAATAAGATATATGCTGCAGAATCATGGGGATCCTGCTCAAGAATCAGTTTTGCTGCATGTTTCCCAAGCTCTGTATTGTCATGAACTCGACAGGCTCCAAGAAAAGTACGCCATACAAGAGCATCAGCCTTGAAAGGCATTGATCTAATAAACTCAAAGGCTTCTGCAAGGGAACCAGACCGGCCTAATAAATCAACCATACATGCATAATGCTCCATTCTTTGAGCAATCCCATGTTCTCGATACATTGACCTGAAGTGTTTCCATCCCTCAGAAATTAAACCAGCATGACTACAAGCTGATAAAACAGCAATATAGGTTATCCCATTTGGCCTTATACCATCCGCAAGCATTTCACGAAATATTTCTAAAGCTTTTGCTGCAAATCCATGTTTCGAAAAACCTGTAACCATTGAAGTCCAAGATATAACATTCCTATCTTCCATCTCCTTAAAAACTTGCAAAGCAGCTTCTATGTTTCCGCACTTAGAGTACATGGATATCAAAGCATTATATATACAAAGGTTTGACTCATACCCTAATTTTACTATCCAGGCATGGATTTGCTCACCCTTACCAATTGAACTGATACTTGAAGCTCCACTCAAGAGACTAGTAAAAGTATAAGCACTAACCCCAACCCCTGTATCATCAATTTCATGAAAAAGTTCAAAGGCCTGTTCAGAATTGAAATTCTTTGCATATGCATCTACAATTGTATTGTAAGAAACCAAATTTTTCTTAAATAGAGATTCAAAAGCCTTCCAAGCATCTTCCATCCTACCAGATCTAGTATATATGCTGATAAGAGAATTTCCCACACAATTATCCGAAGCAAGACCCATTTTCACAGCATGGGTATAGACTTGTTCACCCATACATGAATCCACAAGATTTCCACACGCTTTCAGTGCACTAGCAAATGTGAAACGATTTGGTGAAACGTGTCCATGTATCAAGTCATAAAATAGTTTAATAGCTTCCTTATCACACCCTCCACTTTGAACATATCCTGTAATAATTGCAGTCCAAGACATAACATTGTGATACGGCATTTGATCAAACACCTTCCTCGAATCATCCATAGATCCATCTGCTGTACACTTTGCATACATGTCCACCAAACTAGCACCAACACAAACATCTAAAGCCAATCCTGTCCGTATAATCCAAGAATGCAATTGCCGCCCTAAAGTTAATGACTCTAACTCAGCACAAGCTGAAACAACACCACACAGTGTAAACCCATCTGGTACTAACTCACTCACCATCATATCCGAAAACAAACCAATAGCATCTCTCGGTAAACCCAATTGCGTACATCTGGTTATCATCAAAGTCCACACAACAACATCTCTTCCAGTCATTTTATCGAATACCTTATACGCAGAATCCAAATCACGACTACCCCTCAAAAACATATCGATCAAACCGCAACCAACACACACATCACTATCCAAATACCCAAATTTTAGCAAAAACCCAAAAACTATTTTCCCTATTAAAAGATTTTCCACATTCGAACAAGCCCTAATCACTGCCGTAAAGCAATACTCATTAGGGTAAAGCCCACATTCAAGCATTTCAACAAACATTTGAATCGCATCTAAGTGTTTACCATTAATTGCATAACAAGAAATCATTGAACTCCACGAAATTAAATCACGTTTATTTCCCATTGTTTCAAATATCATTTTGGCTTTGTTCAAGTCCCCGCATTTCGAGTATAAACTAATCAACGAGTTAAGAATAACCGAATTGGGTTCAACATTCGACTGAGCCAAATGGAAGTGGACGAGTTTGCCGAGGTGGAAATCATGTGACCGGATGCATGATTTGAGGAGGCGGGAGTAAGTATAAAGATCTGGATGGCTGCCTTGTTGTGCCATGAGATCAAGGGCGAAAATTGCCCTTTGGAGGTTGCCTTCATTGACATGACTGATCAGACGGCTGTTAAGAGGTTCCAATATTTCGAGTTGCTTGATGGACAGTAGTGACGACGACGGAAGCTTTTGGCGGGAAGGGTTTGCGGATTTGTTAGGAGAAGGGATTTTGGCGGGCGGGGGAAATGAGAGTGTCAACATCTTAACGGCTAAAACCGTTACTCGTTTTCGTACTCCTTTATATTGGAGTATTGGGTGTGATATTTTTTTAATATAATATAAATTTTATTGACTCATAAAGAATTTGAATACGAGATTTTGATTTTAATATTATCTTAATTAAGTTTCTAAATTTCAAACTTTAAAATATTGAATAATGACTCAATATTAAATATTTAAAAATAAATTTTGAATAACATTTAAAAAAAATTGTCATTAATTATTTCAAGTACTTTTATGTATTTGATGCAACAAAGAGTAATATTAGAATGCCCAAATGACTATCACTTAATGTATCACAAATGACAAATTAATGGTACGGAAAATTTTGAAGTTTACTATCACTTACTTTTCTTAAGGTTTAATAATATTTTATTTAAATAATAAAAAAAAATAGCTATTTATGTTGATTCAAAAAATCTCTCCATCAAATTTCGAGTATCAGAATATTTTTTTTTTCTAATTTTGATATTATTTAAGATTATAAATATTAATTCGATAAAAAAATTTTGATACTTAAATTAAAATTTTTCTTTTAAAAAAATTACAAGTAATTCAATAGCTTAAGTTTTTTTATTTGTACATAGTTTTTCTTCGTTTTATCTTTTATTTGCTTCTCCCATTTAACTGCCACCATATTTCTCATATTCGCAACTTTTTTAGGAGATTATTGACTCGTAAACCTTTATCGTAAAATCTATTTACTAAGGTAGAGATCTTCTTTTATTTGGCAAAAAAAAAAAAAATAAA
>JAWDEX010000023.1:5344779-5357833 GCA_035221805.1 Trichilia hirta
GGAACGAAGAAAAGAAACAAGGAAGAGAAAGAACAAAAAAATAAAGTTTCGAATATTTCTTTTCTTATTTCTCTTTCTTATGTAATTTTCATTCAATAATATATATATATTGTTTATTCTTTTTATATATTACTTTATTTCTTTTTTTACGTTTATTATTATATTATTTATAGGGTGATCATGCCCCTAATTTTATTTTTATGCTCTTTAATTCATGTCGGGAATTTCATTTTTATAAGCCATTTATTTTCTCCTAATTTAAATTCAGCACTATTATAGGGTGATTATGGCCCTACTTTTATTTTTATGTTCTTTAATTTATGTGAGAGAATTTTATCTCCACAAGTCATTTATTTTCTTGCATTTTAAATTTAGCATTATTGTGGAATGATCATGCTCCTATTTTTATTTTTATGTTCTTTAATTCATGTGAGGGATTTCATCTTAACAAGTCAATTATTTTCTTGCAATTTAAATTCAGCACTATTATGGAATGATCATGCTCCTATTTTATGTTTTTTTAATTCATGTGGGGAATTTTATCTCCACAAGCCATTTATTTTCTCACAATTTAAATTCAGCACTATTACAGAGTGATCATACCCCTATTTTTATTTTTATGTTTTTTAATTCATGCGGGAGATTTCATCTCCACAAGTCATTTACTTTCTTATAATTTAAAGTCACCTCTATTGTGGGGTGATCATGCCTCTATTTTTTAATTTTATATTCTTTAATTCATATAGACGATTTTATCTTTATAAGTTATTTACTTTCTTGCAATTTAAATTCAGCACTATTATGGGGTGATCATGTCTCTATTTTTATTTTTATATTCTTTAATTTATATGGGAGATTTCACCTTTACAAGTCATTTACTTTCTCGCAATTTAAATTCAACGCTTTTGTGGGATGTTTATATCCCTATTTTTATTTTTTTTTCTTAATTAATATGAAAAAATTCATCTCTATAAGTTATTTACTTTATTGCACTTTATTTTTACGTACTTTAATGGGATATTCATATCCTTATTTTTATTTTATTTTAATTCATATGGAGAACTTTATTTTCATAAGTTGTTTATTTTTTGTGCACTTTAAATTCATAGTGAGATGTCATCTCTATTTGTTCTTTATATTATTATTTAAATTTAAATTTTTCGAATATTTAGTATTTATATACTTATTATTTAATTTACGTTTAATTCTTCATTGCATTCATGATATTTTATTATTAATAAAGACTAAAAAAAAATTAACCAAGACGGTAAAATATTTTTAATATTCTCCTTTCTCTTGGTTAAAATTTTTAATAAAAAAAAGGCTCAGATGAAAAAATATTTTTAATATTCTCCCTTATCTTAGCTTAATATTTTTGAAAAACTAAGATGGCAGAATATTTTTAATATTCTTTTTTCTCTTAATAAAATGGTAAAATGAATAAGAATAAAGTAAAATTGAAAAGAAAAATTAATAAAGGCAACGAAATATTTTTAATATTTTTTCTTCTTTTAGTTAAATATTTTCAACTAATAAAAAAGGTTAAGAAGGCAAAATATTTTTAATATTCTCCCTTCTCTTAGTTTAACTTTTTTTAAAAAAATTAAGACAATGAACATTTTTAATATTCTCCATTCTCTTAGTAAAAATTATAAATAAAAGTAAAAATTAAAAAATTAAAATTTAATATCATTATATTTTTTGTAACCGTTTTTACGAAAGTTGTAGGGTGCGTAACACCTTTCCTACATTTAATCAACCCTCTGGACTTGAAATTTAATTTTTTTTAGTTGATCTATCTCACTATTATTTAAATAAATGACGACTCTATTTTTATATTTTTTGTTGTTCAAAATTTTAAACGACATCAACACTCTAAAACCAATTGATTTAAGAGTTATTAATTGATTAACTAGGTTAAAGATGTAATCTTTGAATAAATATTACTAAAATGATATTAATTATAATAAAATCATAAGAACAATTTTAATTAATTAAAATTTATAAGTAATGTGTCACTATAAATACAAAAGATAGTTTATGAATTTCTTATTTAAAGAATTTGTGATTTATTCATAAAAATTTATTTGAGAGTTTACTTATTTAAAAATATTAAAAAAAAGTAGAATAACAAGTATTTTATTTATAAGTTTTTGTTTTAAATCATTACTTATATTAGTATTTTTAATAATAAATTGATTGTGGGTTATTATGAGTACTTAAAAGTGTATGTTTAATAAAGTTGAATTTATTACATTCTTAATATGGTAAAATACCATAATTTAAATACGTTTTTAATTTAAAATTTAAAATTAAATTTGCTAGTAATTACTATTTAATTTTTTTTGACATAAGATTTGTAAAAGGGCTATAACTTTTCAAATATAAGGACTATTTAAGTGATAATTAATTCTATAAAAGGAAAATTCAAATATTTACAACATTTTAATTTATAAAATCTTAAAATTCAAAGGTTAAGAAGTAAATTTTGGGTTAAAAATAAACTTATTTACTTTAACAATCTAGGTTAATTTATCTTTGTCCATGATTTTAAAAAAGGGTGTAAAATTTTAAATTTGAAAGTAATTCAAGTAATTCTTAATTCTATAAAAGGAGAATTTAAATATGTACAACCTTTTAGTTCATATGATGTTAAAATTTAAAGGTTAAGAAAGTAAAAATTAGGTTAGAAATGAATTTATTTGTAGTAAAAACCTAGCCTAACTCATCTTCAGTTTAGGATGTATCTTTCAAAATACTTAAAGTTTCAATATATATAAAAAGTTGAGTCAATATTCTAGAAATGCTATGTTCAAGTGGCAAGTAAATTTTAACAAATTTAAAGCCGAAATTTTAAGTCAAGTATTAGATATATAATTTGAACAAAATTTTCTAGATTAGGTGTATAATTGATCAAATTTAATATTTTTATTAAATTTATCAATCACTTAGCAGCCATTATTAATAATTAGTCCTTAAAATTTGCTTATAAATATCAAGTTATTTTGCACTTTACTTTTTAAAAATAAAGTTAAAAGTAGCAGAAAGTATAAAAAAACTTTAAGAGAAAGAAAGAAATAAAGAAAATAAAGAAATAAAGAAAAAGAAAAAAGAAAAAAGAAAGGTCAAAATTTTCTCTTTTATCTCTTTAAAATATATAATATTTCTTTTAATAATAATAACATGTTAAATTTTATTTAATTATATATTATTTAATATTATATTATTTAAATCTCCTATCTCTTTTTACTTTAATATAATTTAGCTTTATTATATATTTTATCTATTTATCTATTTATTTTAATGGGATATTTTATCCTTACTTAGTCTTTAATTTAAAGTAAAAATATTTTATTTTTTTGTACTATTTAAATTTATGTAATTTATTGTTACGTTTGTTAGTTGAATATTTTGTCTCTATTTATTTTTTAATTTAAAGTATAAATATTTTATTTTTTATATTATTTAAATTTATATAATTTACTTTTACATACATTAATGAGATATTTTATTTCTATTTGTTCTTTAATTTAAAGTAGGGATATTTTATTTTTTATGTTATTTAAATTTATATAATTTATTTTTATGCATTATAATGAGATATTTTGCCTTTATTTATTTTTAAAATTAAAGTGGTAATATTTTATTTCTTATATTATTTAAATTTATGCAATTTACTTTTACATACGTTAGTAGGGTATTTTATCCCTATTTATTTTTTTATTTAAAGTGAAGATATTTTTATATTATTTAAATTTAAGTAGTTTATTTTTGTGCACGTTAATGAGGTATTTTTTTTATTTATTATTTAATTTATAATGGAGATGTATTGTCTTCTATATTATTTAAATTTATATTAGTGAAATATTTTATTTTTATTTGTTCTTTAATTTAAGGTGAGGATATTTTATTCTCTATATTATTTAAATTTATACAATTTGCTTTTATAGACGTTAGTGGCGTATTTTATCCCTATTTATCCTTTAATTTAAAGTTGAAATATTTATTTTCTACATTTTTTAAATTTATATAATTTATATTTACGTATGTTAGTGAAGTATTTTATCTCTATTTATTATTTAATTTAAAGTGAAAATATTTTATTTTTTATTTTATTTAAATTTATGTTAGTGGGATATTTTACTTTGTTTGTTCTTTAATTTAAAGTAAAAATATTTTATTTTCTATATTATTTAAATTTACAATTTACTTTTATCTATATTTATGCGGTATTTTGCCCTTATTTATTCTTTAATTTATGTTATTTTATTTTTTATTTATAATATTTAAATTTAAATTTTGTAAATTTTAGTACTTATTTTATTTTTATTCAAGTTATACATATTATTTAATATCACTTTTAATTAGTTGTTGTATTTATATTTTTTATAAAATAAAAATTCATAATATTTTTTATTGTTTATTAGTTAATAAAAACTAAAAAAAATAATCAAAAAGGTAAAATATTTTAATATTATCTCCTTTTTTAGTAAAATAGTAAAAATAAGAATTAAGTAAATTTTAAAAAATAAAGATTAAAAAAATTAATTAATACAGCGAAATATTTTTAATATTTTCTTTCTCTTAGTAAATATTTTTTAGAAAATTAAAATGACAGAATAATTTTAGTAATTTTCATTCTTTTAGTAAAATATATTAAAAATAATAAATTTAAAAAATTAAAATTAAGATGATTATATTTGTGATAACTGTTTTTTACGAAAATGATGAGATATATAACATTTTCTTTATAGTGAATCAACCTGTCGAATTTAAAATTTAATTTTTTTAGATGATATATCATACCTTTATTTGAATAAATAAAGATTTTATATTTTTAATTTAATTTTTGAACGACTTTGACAATAAAGTAGAACAAAAAACATGTGACATTATCCTTAACTATGACACTAAAAAAAATGACTTCTTCATGCAACAAGTATAACTAAGTAATTTTAGCAAACACTTTTCTTAACTTTCGGCTTACAAACTACGTAAAACTTCCAAAAATTGTTATGTACAAAGTTTTTATTACCCAAATCAAAACCCACATTTGATAAACTTCTTCCTAATATCATGACTGATCTTGAGCTGGTTCCGGCGATAATCTTCCAGGAGAATTCCTGCAAATTGGGCAGCTAGCGTTCAATCGAAGCCATTCATCAATACACTCTGCATGGAAACAATGCATGCATTCAGGAATTGTCTTTAACGTATCCTTTGGTTTGTATTCGGACAAGCAAATAGAGCAAGTGTTGTCATCCGGCTTCGGCAGCCGACGGCTCTCTCCAAGAACTATTTTTGGGTAAGACTCGATTGTCGGATCGTCGAGTCCGGAGAAGATTGTAGGTTGTGGAGCAACTGTGGGGTTGAATTCCGGGAGAGTGTGGCCTCGTCTGCGTCGGGCATGGTATTTGATCCTGGAACAAACCAAGCAGAACAAACCGAGAAGACATAAGAAGGCTGGAACTCCGGCTCCTACCATTACTGCATAGCGTGCACTTTTTGGAATTCCTAAGGAGAGATTAAATGGTTAGCAGATTATTTCGTTTGTTCATAATGAGAATGAGTTATCGGCTTGTACAAAATAATAAAAATGTATATAAATAGTGGTTATATTTATAATATTATTAATAGTTTAATGTATTAAAATCATTTGGATTCTATTTCATGAAAAACACAATAAAATATCTAAAATAATATTATTAGGCATGCAAATTCTTTTATATAAATTAATATGATTGTGATATGAATCTTTATATTTTTATCAAAGTAGAATATATATATATATTACAATAATATAAAATAAAAGCTACAAATAATAAAATTCATATAAAAATTTATATTTTTAATATTATTCAACTAGAGGACATCTCTTAATAATTTTTGCTTTGAAATTATAAGTCATGTCACTTTATAACAAAAACAAAATTTGTAAATATACTTTCTAAAATTTTTAGCTTGTGTTTAATTTTTTTATATTTTTAATTTAATTCATAAATTAAAAATATAACAAAAACAAAACTGAACATGTAATGAAAATTTTGAAAAATGTGACTGAAAAACTTTCCTCTTGTCTAGAACTTAAAGCATGTCTAAACTAAACGAATGACATCAAATCATATGTAGTGTAATAAATTATTTATTAATATGGGGTTGACTCCACGAAATCATTTCTCAATATCACGATTCCATGATACAGTTGACTAGTCAATAAATGGTCCAGATCTTAGCAAACCATTCGATCTAGCGATGTTTGTCAAAGTCAACTTAAACGAAAGCCATGATTGTAGATTGGAAAGTAACGAAACACATGAAGAATTGGTCCAAAATTTTTTCTATATATATTATATCATATTTGGAATTAAATTAATCTAATAACTATAGATATTTAGTCAACTCTTATCTTCAATAATTGGCAATCACTGCCCCTAAAAAATATAAAAAATAATTAATTAATAATACAATTTTTTTCCATAATACCCAAATTAATGTGATAATGTCATATAATTACAATATATTTTATACTTTTACAAACCAAAACAGAAGCCACTAGGAATTAAAACCCGAAAGACTGTCTCAAAGTCTATAAGCCAATTAAATCAAGGATCTGCCGACTCTTCCTTTCGTGAAAAGTTTTGATACCTTTTAAAATATTTTTGAATTTAATAAAAAAATGTAAGCGTGATAGCACAAGCTGAATTTTAATAATAACACTAACGTAATGACAATGTAATTAAGTATAATAAATTCTTTAATCTATCTTAATTTATATTAATATTTGTTTTGTTGGGATTGATAAATTTTTTCTTGATTCCTCTTACTCAGTCAGAGCTTCTAAAAGTCTCACATAGATTGACAAAAACTCACAATACTCTCCCCTCTCTTTTTTAATCCAAACTTGGACTATTCAAACGTACACGATGTTTGAGATATAAATTATACTGACATTAAAATTGAAGAAGTATTTTTCATTTATATTTTTATAATGTTAAATTAAATTTACTTTGAAAATCATAATTTATGATTATGAACCACTTAACAAGAACAACAAATAAAAGAAATGATGGAGAAAATTAATGCATTATAAAATTTACCTCGTTCTGATGCGTAAGAGCAGCCAATTTCAAGAGTTGAATTGTTCTTGAATGCACACCTTCCGCCTCTTCTTTCACACTTCCGGCAATTGGGTCCGTTCCAAGTTAGCCTCAGATTATCACTCAGGTCCGACGACATAATCTTCTCGTAAAACGGCCATTCAACGGGAACGTCAACCGTCGCAACGATCCAACACGACGACGTCGAGAGAGAGCTAATGACACTCGGCGACGACGTAGCGAAAACTGTGTAATTTTCACCACTCAGACAAGCTATCGGATTCAAACGATACTGTAAATAATCCAAAGAGCAGTTGAAGAACGTGAACTTCTGATTGTTAACAGCTCGGAAAGGAGTGCCTGAGAGATTTAACGACAGAATACGCTGAGGCAGACATTCGTCTTTATCATTGATCCATATTTCCTGCGTTACGTAATTTACACCTTGGAGAGAAAATTTTCCTGAAGGGAGTTGAAGTTCTGTTTGATTTGAACCGTCGCAGGTAACGTCAAACCCCGGAAAGCCACATACTTTCGGTTGCCGGGTTGGAATACGAAAGGGGAATCGAATCCAGGGCTGATTACGGCGACAGACGGTGGTTCTACAGATTTCTATGCTAGTTGCGGTGTAGTGAAAGAGGAAGAAGAAGAAGAAGAGCTTCAAACTGTTCATTTTTGGCGGAGAGAATGTTTTCTGTGGAAATAGAGATGGAAATGGACTGCTATTAATAAACTCTATGAATTATTATACTAACGTGACATTGGCCTTTATATTATAAACTTTATTGATTTATTTAATATGAAAAAATATATAATAAAGTCATAACTTGCTTGCCCATTAATTAATGAGGCTCCACTTTGATGTCGTGTTGTGAAAGGAAGAAGTCATAGTGAATTTTTTTCCCTTGTTTATAATAATTTTGTTGACATGAAGCTGTGTTATTTTTTCCGACTGGTTTTCATGGGAATCTATATAATTATTGACATAATTAAAGACGAAATCCTTTCGCAATCACAATGTGAACTAAATTAAATTATATGAGCTGAATTCGAAACTTATAAATTTTTTGCATAATTATAAGAGATTTTATTAATACATATTATCTACGTCATACTACATGTAATCGCTCCATTGCTGCCAAGGAGTCAAGATTCGTAGATTTATGGAAAGAGTGATAACCAGCCAAGTAAACTCGAGAAAAATTCATCAACGAGCATTTCAGAGTTTGTAACAGAACTGGTGAGATTTAACAAAGGTTGACGAAAGATGTTAAGTAGTGGAGATTGTTTTATATCTTTCAATGATGTTATAATTACTCCCTGTCGAGAAGAACAAGAGTAAAGAAAAATCTTAATGACAAATCCAAAATTCATTAAAAAAAAAAATAAAAAAAAAAAATCTGTCTAAAATTAATTACTCTATATAGTGCATCAAGTTATGATTGAGTGATCGTATTATTGTTCAATTAGAATTTGTCATGCATAGACTGTCTTAATATTTTTTTTATAAGATTATGAACACTTAGGATTTTCATGAGGGATAAAAAGATTATTTTTGATGTTTGGTACGCCATATTTTTTTTATTCACTGAATTAAGATAACTCACCAAAGATGATAAATGACAAAAATGTAATTTCCTCTTGAGATAATGTATTCTTGATGTAACAATAACAATACATACTTATCTTTGGTTTAAGTTTAAAGTTTTGACTAATTTAATAGAATGTAATTGAGATTAAAGAGTTTTTTTTTTTTTTTTTCTTTTCTTTTTCTTTGACCATAAAATGAGAATTCCCAATTGTATACGGAAATAATAATGAGAAGTTTTTAAAATTTTCTAATTATTTAAAAGGAAAAATGGATATCTAGAAGTTTTTTACAAGGTTAAAAATTCTCCATCTAAAATTCTTGACCTTGAAGAATAAAAATTCGGTAAAAAAATTCTTGGAATTAGAGTTAGGCTTCTAAAATGTTTGGTTACAATATGGGTATTTAGGCATTTTCTCTATCAAATTGGGATAGAATTGCGAAGCTTGACAGAAGGAATAGTTCAAAGAATTATGCTTTTCATGGCATAGTTTCTACGAATTACTGATAAATATTTTCCCTTGACAGAAGTAGCGAAAGCGAGAAAAACAAACGATGAAGAGAATTCCCAGAATTAAATTCCCACAAAGACACCCTCAGTTATCTTCATCGGCGTCAGGTCTATTTATCTCTTTCTCTGCTTCTTTTAAATTTTATATATTATCAAATTAAATGCAAATTGAGCATGATATCGTTGACAGTTCGCTTCCTTGTTTCGTGCTTCTAACTGGGTTTTGATGCTATATTCATTGATAAAGTCGTGGATTCGGTTGCTTTATTGAGTTTTTTGGTTGGAATAATTTCTGGGGTGTTTTAACATTGTCCAAGACTTAACATTAAAGATATTCTGGAGTCTGCACTTCATATGAATGATCTTCAGTTTGACCCTTGTTTTGAGCTTTTTGAATTGAAGTAAATGACACCGGATTGATCAAATATTACTGTGGAAATATAATAATTTAAAGATTTGAAAGGATTTTGTATGTAGTTATTTACTGTTAACAACTTCTGCTTGCTCAATAAACGCCTGACGGAAGATATGATTTCTTGAAATTGTGGTCGGTTCATTTTTAATTGTGCAACTCAAAGGGATTGTTCTACATTAAAAGAAATAACAATATCTATCAGCTGTGCATTGTACTGATAACTGTGATGTAAAACCTTGAAATTCATATTCCATTCTGAAATACCTAGTCAAATCACTTCGGCCGCGGCAGCATGTATAAATTGAACTCTATTTTGTTTGTTTGGTGTTTCTATTCTTTGTTCTGGATTTGATCATGTTTTCATATTGGTAATCATTTCAATGCATGTGTGATTGTCTATGAATAGGTTCTGTTTCCGAAACCCAACCTACATCAAAAACCAGAAATGCTAATCAAGATCTCCTCTCAAAGTCAAGGTCAGATGTCCCAGCTGCACCTGCAAACATTGGTGTAGGAGGACAAGCATCACTTCAGCCAAAACGCACACCTGTCACTAACAGGGAGATAGAGGCTGTTTTGGTAAGAATAACACCCTGTTTTAGATTATCACAACTCAAATCAGTTTCCATACTGTTAAAATCTTTGTGATGTAATGATCTCTTATAATCTGCTAGCCTAGTTGAAGAGTAAATAAACCAATATCATCCTGAGTACTATTCAAGTCTTTGGACTGTACTGTCACTTCTTTTCTGAGATTCATTGTCTTTTGTTCTCATGCAGTTGGGATTCTACGAGGAAGCATAATGCAAAAAAATTTTCCGGTTCATGTCAAGTGTGTTGCTTGAATAACTTCTGTATTGGACATGTAAAGGAACTGCAAGGGCCAATAAAAGGATTAATTATTTTTTTCCTCTGCTCTGTGTATTATGGTTGAATTTTGATATCTTGTCAAATGATATTTGCGTATGATAAGGTGTGGCTTCACAAATTATTATTGAGACTTTTAAACAATTTTTGCTGCTCTATTTATTATCGTTGAATTTTGATATCTTATCAAATGATATTTGCATAGGATAAGGTATGGCTTCACAAATTATTATTCATATACTATTAAACAATATTTGCTGTTTAATGTTACAGGTATCTAATTTTTATCTCAAATAATGTGAATTATTAAATAAATGATAGGAATAATTATTCATCACAATTTCTTCTCTTCTCATCACTAACTTAATTAATTAAATGCCACGTTATTTAAAATAAAAGTTTAGGACAGATGGCATTGCTATCTGACACACAATATTATGATTTCTTTTCATAGAAATTTTACAAGTAAACCCGAAAAGAGAGATTTTACAAGTAAAAAAAAAATTCTTCTTCCAGTCCGAATGAAATGTTAGTAGTTTCTATAATAAACACTGCTAATCTAATCTGAACTCATAGAAATGGAAGGAATAACATGTTTGGTAACCATGAAAATTTAAGAGAAAATATTCATAAATAATAACAATTTATTTTCCTTTCCTAACCAATAATTAAGAACGACAACTGTACAATGTTCTTTCGTGATATACGAAAACTAAATATCTAACTAAATCAAGCGCCACTGAAAACTATAAGCATGAAGAAGAGGAAGGACAAAACACAGTATATCCTAGAATGGCTGAAAACCTAAGGCATTACACCTCACTCCCTTCCCCACCCAACCAACTTGTTGCTTTCCGTTCAACCTTCCACAGCCAGAATCGATCACTCCCAGCTTCGATAGTTATCCAATGTATTTACTTTCATGTATCTGGCACTCCTCCCCAGGATTCAAAATTTGAAACAATTTTATGTACTGTGTAGCAGTTCTGTTTCTTCTCAGAATACTGTATGAGAAAGGGCACAAATCAAAGGTCACCTATGTCATAACTGTGTGCTTGCCGCTGCCTTGGTGCCTCTTGTTCAAGTCTTGCTGCCTCTTGGTAAGGTCTTGCTGCATCATAACAAAATTCTCTTGTTTGTCACTTGCAGCGCTGAGGTATTTGTCCACCTGTGAAGCAGCTTGGCGGCCCTCTGAGATTGCCCATACCACAAGAGATTGACCACGCCGGCAATCTCCAGCCGCAAAGACACCATCCACACTGGTTGCAAAGCGACCATATTCTGCCTTAAAGTTTGATCGATTGTCTCGCTCAACTCCTAACTTCTCTGCTACAGTCTGGAAAAATCATCAAAAAGACTTGAGAAACAGTTCCTATAATTTCAAATTTGTATTTAAACTCTTGTACACAATTTAGAACTCTTCATATGCCATTCTTTTGCTTTCTTAGATTGGTTTCATAATCAAAAACTCTGTTAAGGGAAGAAATTTAGAATACTTACTGACTCAGGACCAACGAACCCCATGGCCAATAGGACGAGGTCAGCCTCAATTATTTCTTCAGAGCCTTCAACCTCCTTCAACTGAAACTTTCCACTAGCATCCTTCTCCCAATGGACACGTACTACCTCAAGCCCTTTCACAACACCATTTTCATCTCCCAAAAACTGCTTTGTCAAAACCTCATAAGACCTTGGGTCTTTGCCAAACTTAGCAGCAGCTTCCTGGTGACCATAATCTACCCGGAATATACGAGGCCACTACAAAACCCAGAAGAGAAGGGAATAATTACATAAGACATCTAACCACGAGGCTCTTTTTTTGCCTTTTTCAATTTTACCACACAAATCAAAATTAATAACTTCCCTACATATTTTGTAAATATAAGCTAGCAGAGTATACCTGCGGCCAAGGGTTGCCTGGGGCTCTAGTTTGTGGTGGCTGAGGGAGAAGCTCTAGATTTACTATACTAGTACAATTGTGCCGGATAGAAGTCCCTATGCAGTCAGTGCCAGTGTCTCCTCCACCAATGACAACTACTTTCTTGCCCTTGGCAGAAATGTAGTGACCATCCTCAAGGTTGCTATCAAGTAAACTTTTAGTGTTCGCATGAAGGAACTCCATGGCAAAATGGACACCTGATAACTCCCTTCCTGGTACAGGAAGATCCCTGCACCAAAAATAACCATGTTCAAATACTCGTTCAGTTAATCATTTGGTTGACAGGCAGGCAAGCAATAATTAGTTTTGTCAAGTAAAATAATAATAATAATATTATTATTATTATTATTATTAACAATCTATGACTTCCCTTTTTTCCTTTTTCTGAGGCCTACCTAGGTTTGGTGGATCCTACTGCCAAAACAATGGAATCATTCTCCTCCCGGAGCCGATCAAGAGAATACAATGGATCAATTCCAACATTAGCATTGACCACAAAATTGATGCCTTCCTCAGCCATAAGGTTAACACGTCTTTGAACAACATCCACTTTGTCAGCCTTCATGTTGGGAACACCATACATCATAAGCCCACCAATTCGATCTGCGCGCTCATAGACAGTCACCAAATGACCCAT
>JAWDEX010000023.1:5371090-5407746 GCA_035221805.1 Trichilia hirta
TCTGCATAATAGTAATCCTTCACCTGAATAGGCTTTAGCTGACCTTTGTAGACAATGGTCCTGCATAATCAGATAATGGTATTAAAAACCTTCTCATCCTTTAGTAATGAACATATATAGAATTCCTTCTTAATCCAATAAAAAAACATAGCTTCTGCATCACGCACCGCGAGGAAAGTGAACATATATAGAAGTCCTTTGAACCACCACGTTCAAGGTTTAGAGCAGCTCTAATAGCAACCATTGAAACCCTCCTTAATATGTACATCTGAAATGCAGTGCACATAAGCTTTAATAGTTTGAAGCAAAAATTGTGATTCAACAATCACGTCACGAAATATTCAATGTAGAAATATTATAAAGCCAGCGTCCTTGAGTGTAATACCAATCCCATAAATTAATTAAATAGTTGGATGGACACCGCACTAAAAACAAATTTCCCATTGATTTTACAAAAAAAAAAATGGTTGGCTGAAAATTAGACGTATCTTGTCAATAATTATTCTCTTTATTTTTTAACAAATTTAAAAAGTTCCACATATTATATTAAACAATATTGTTATATTATTTCAAAATAAAAATAAATCAAGCATAAGTTTTAAACCCTCGCCAATATAGCAAAAACATACCTGTTTTTCAAAATCAACTTTTGACTTAGGAGAAGGTGTGAGAAACACTTGCTCCACCACAGGTTCTGTCTGCAAAGCACCATTGCCCAGTCCTGAATTATCAGTCGGTACAGACCGCCAGCCAATAACTGTATGCCCAAGAGACTCAGCAACCTTCATAAACAATAAATATCCTCAAAATATATCCACCATTGAAATAGAAAACTCAAAATAATCATAGGATAAGAGATCATAAGGTCGTATAGTCACCCTATGGTAAAGGATAAAAAAGTCAATTGGATGAAAAAAATTTGAGAAAGAAAATGGCAGGTCAAGCAAATAAGCAGAGAACAAAGAAATTATAAATGTCTAGCATTTTCTTTGTATAGCTAAAATAATGGAAACATAAACAAGTCAAAGAGAGTTACTTTTCTCCATATAGATACAACAAAATAATTCAAAGGTGATAAGATCATCAGGAAGGCATTAATATATCATCGCTAAACATGTTCTTCTCATATGAATACATGAAGAAATAAATCTCTCTGTTCTGATATTACCTTAGCAAACACATTTTTGCTTTCTTCCCTTCGGCTTGCTGATTGGGGCAGAAAGAACATGCCAACAGCATAAGCACCGGGTGGGGGAAGCTCATACCCACCATCCTTGGAAACCTGGGATACCATTCAATAACAACCAAAAGCCAAATAAATCTAGCTCATGAGTCACCAAAAACCCACATCTCTCAAACTCAATCTTCAATATCTCAATTAAATTATGAGGGAAAGCGAAGATAAAAAAAAAAAAGAGAAAAAATCTTCTCTCACAGGGATAGTTAGTTGAAACAAAAGCGTACACAATTTTGGGTTTATTAAGGTGAAAAAAAATTTCTATAAGGTAATTAAATAATATCCCACGGAAACAACAGACAAGTAAAAGCAGTTTTCACGTTTTAGTTGAAACAACAGCCGACACAATTTTGGGTCGAAAATATGTGTTCTATAAAGTATTAGTCTCTCGATGAAATATCTAACTACAAGATGAAAAAAAAAAATAAAGATCACCGGTTGAAACAATGTAAATATCAACAAAAAGTTTCATTTTTCGGTTACATGCACCAATTAAAAAAACCATAAAGACAAAGGAAAATATAAACTAAATTACCATACCTCCTTAAAGAAATCATGAGGAAGAGAAACGAGAATTCCAGCTCCATCACCAGTATTGGTTTCACATCCGCAAGCACCTCTATGTGTCATCCGTATCAACATCTCCAACGCATCCGTTATCTATAAAACATTAGAAAAACACATAATAATAAATAAACAAGCAAGACACTCAAAACAAGCACATGCATGTAGTTAATAGTTATTTATCCTGAACGCACCGTTTTGCGGCTGCTTTCCCCGGACAATTCCGCAACAAACCCAACCCCACACGAATCCTTATCAAAAGCCGGATCGTAGAGTCCGAGCGGCTTCTTCGGAACTCCGGATAATGCAGTGCGGACCACGACTCGAAGCTTTGGAGACTTTCCGGGGCCATCCGATTGCCATAAGTGCACGTGCTCCGATCCGGCCGTCCGCAGTCGGTTCCCGAAGAATCTCTTCTCCACAACCGTCGATTTTTTGATCGCCACGCATCGTGCAGACCTGGCTGTGCCGCGAAAAAGAGGATTAACAACGTTCGATTGACGAGCAACCGAGGCTCTGTCCAGAGATGGAATCGCACACGAGTTCGCTAGTGGTTGAACGAGAGAGGTCGCCGACATTTTACAATTTTACAATAACAGGTAAGTCAAAATCAGATAACAGACGTTTGGATTTTCGTGTATTATGAAATACTTTTGGATAAACGGATAAAGCTTTAAAAGAAGTTTTCTGATTTAAAGTTTTCTGTTGCAGATCCAACGGTTAAAATTTGAATTTAATTAAAAATCAAACTCTCCTAAACAATTAGATCTATCGCGTCAATAAATCTAACGAAATTCACCAGAGAGAAAATATTAAAACTATTGGATTTACAAAGAAAATACAATATCTCAGGACTTTGGAAATACAGGAAAGTATTGTTATCAGGCGCGGATTCTTCGAGATTGAGGTTTGAAGTACTATAAAAAAAGGCTGAACAAGCCTATTTTTCCGGAAAATGAATCAGTTTTCCGAGAAAAACGAGCGACAATACGTAGAAATTATTAGAGTACACCACCGACCAGAAAGGCTGCTGCTCTATTTGCGTAGCAGTTCGTTAGTTCTCTAAGCCCCTGGAAGGGGAGATAGCATTGGCTTTTATGGAGGGAAATGAGGAGAGAAGCAAGGAGATAGTTGTCCCCTCGGAGAGGGAAAATGAGTAGGGGTTTGTGGGGACCACGTGCTCGATCTCACCATCTCCGGTTACTTGACAGCTCAGGATTTCAGAAAGTGCCACGTGGACCATCGTACTATGCGGCACGCGACAACCGTTCATGGTGAGCCCCGCGGTAAAGAAATTTAAAGGATGCACCTATCATAATCCACAATGGTTGATTTCTCGATTGGGCATTAGGTTCGGCCCCGAGCCTCCGCCTCGCGCCCACCGTAAAAAAATGGGAAAACTGTAAACCCCTGGTTTATGCATTAATTAATTAATTAATTGGAAACTCACGAATAATCTCCTCAGCTATTGCCTTGTCGAGAATAACAAATTAAACAACTAAAATAATAACGTAATTATGGAACTCAAAATATTTGTTGGACTTTTATAAATGACTAATCCATACTCAATTAATGGTACTGTAAATTTAAAATATTTACTTTATTTGGTACTTTTGATTTCAATTTAACTTATTTAATATTTAAGAAAATTTTATACTGCACCAAAATTTTGGCATACTTTTTACCAAATGATATTTACAACTAAACACTTATTAAAGTAATAAGAAATAAAAAAATTTACTTTTGCTATGTTCTTAAATTAATAATCTTTTAAAATTTTTGTACTTGTGATTATAAAAACGACCTAGTTCTTTTTTTTTTTACGTGTTTGTGTGTCATTGTATTTTACAATAATATTTGTGTAATTTAATAAGTTAAAAAAAAAAAAAAAAGAATTAGCAGCCACATTAGGTTGGTAGGTCACATAATGTGACGCTATGAATGACGAAATGTGCAGCTTAGCACCAAAAGTAAATACTTCCATTGGTTCCACATATCCATACAGATACACATACATCCTAAACAAGACACGTGCGCCGCCAATAGTATGTGTTTCTTAGGCCGCCATTTGATTTTATGTGGCCAACGGTTATGGTTCAAACCAAATCATTTTCCTACCACCAATGTCTTATTTTGCATGTTGTCATTATACGAAGCAACAACCATTTAAGTTTACAATAATTAATTTTATTAATAATTTAGTTTTTTTCTGCAAGCTATATATTTATTACTGCTTTTTTTATTGTACACTAAACTAATTGCGCCCGTTGTTTCCTGGTAGCCTTTGACAATATACCGAGTAAGGATATAGGATTAGTTTAGGATTGCTGCTTATAAAATAAATTATTGTTATTGTGCTGATAAATTATTTAGCTATTAAGAAACAGCTAATTGATTGGTTAATTACAATGTTAAAAGTATTGTGTGTTTTAAAAGTAAAGTGTTTGATAAATTTTAATATTGAAATATTATAACAATATATAATTATCGTAATAGGCATATGATTAAATTATATATATATTTTTTTTTATATTACATTTATTTATAAAATTACGGAAATAATGTAATAAATTTTTTAAAATATAATTGAATAATATATCATGACTATTGCAATTTTAGTCGACTCTATCTCATATGTTAAATAAACAGTGTTGCATAAAATACAATATTGTAATTTTAAATATATATATATATATTTATATGATCGTACACTTAAAAATATTGTATGAAAATAAATTAACCCACTTAGTAAAATTTGAATGCTCTTTGTACATGACTAGTAAAATATTTATAATGTAATAATAAATATATAACATAAATAAGATTTATAAAAATATAAATATAATTATTTTTTGTTAAAATAACGAGGTTACAATAACAATTTTGAAAAAATATTAAATGCATTTTTTGAATTATTTGATAAATTATTTTAGAAACAACTCGTCCCTTACTTCTAAGAGGCCAAAAAAGTAAAGAAATATAAAATAAACAATTTAATTTTTTTTTTCAAACACAAATTTGTTTTAAAATTATTAAATAAATTATTTATTGCTTTAAAAAATATTACCAAACAAGCACTTGATTACAGTTTACTATAATAACTAGTTTTATAAAAAAAAAAAATTTAACCAAGTGTCTAAGGAACTTGTTATTTAAATTATTTAATAGTATTTTAATTAAATATTATAAAATAAATATTACAGCATTTTTGTTCTATTTTAAATTCTGGGATGCTTGGAAAGCCTTTTTTCAGAACAACCCCAACAATTCCCAAAAGAGAAATCATTGGCAACCCGTTGACCTTGGCCCCAATGGTATTCTTCTATTCTGAATTATTAAAAAACAGAAATCACGTGATCTCCACGCTTTCTCAAAATTACTCTTTACTAGACATAGTCAATGAGGTAAAATATTAATAAAGTACATTATGAAACGAATATTATAAAATTTACCACTAAAATTATGCCATCCTTGACTAATTTTTTTGGGGGTTAAAATGTGAAAAGAAAATATTCTAAATCTGCAAATAAAAAATACAAATTAGACGTTCAAAGAATAATCAACTCTTTGATATTAGAAGTAACTTCTAATTATTTTTCTTATTTTAGTAAAACACAAAATGAGCGAGCAATTTATTTTTGATTGGCATAAAATAATATTCTTAATGGTGAAATATTTTATTCTGATCATTTTAAATTTGCGCAACATATTTTTATTATTTCATATGACTTTCAATAACTGGTTGATAAATTTTAAAGACAAAGCTAAGAATTAATTTTGATAAGTGTACCTTATTTCTTTTTTTCTTTAAAAAAAAAGGTGACACCTAGCATATTTTGGTTATTACAATTAATATTAACTCGTCTCAATTTATTAATTATTATTTATTAAAAATATAAATATTTAAGAAAACAAAAAATGGTAATCAAACAACTATAAGATTCAAAATTGCATTAATAATTTCTTTTATATTTTTTTAAATGGTCAAATGATTTAATCATAGAGTATAAATCACGTGTTGTTACCTACCCCCAGTCGCAATCAAGCAACCACCGTAATCAAATGAACTTAATAAGTATATTTAAATAAATATTTAATTATTTAATTATTAAAAAGTATAGGTACTTTAATGTAAACAAAATATTTAAATAAATAATTATTAAAGAGTATAGGTACTTTTATGTAAACAAAATATAAGGACTCGTTATTATCGAATCTACCGAAAAGTACGGAGACTTAAAAGAATTTGATTTCCTTGTTGACAGAACAAAACCGGTTTCAGGTCCTTTCATTCAAGTCCGCCTCCTCCTGCTACAGACTACAGTTACCCCACGGGGTTTCGTTAAAATAATTTGATCCATTTGTTTTATGACACGTGGATCAATGATACCGAGGAACATAACCGCACCAACCTCCTTGCATGATGGAGTTTTGTGTTTGGTGGGGGGAGCGACGGTTAAAAAGTCAAGGAAACAAAGTGGAACGTCGTGTCCCCACATCCCCTCAATTTTTCTTTTCTTTTTTTTTTTTATTTTCCTTTTAATATATGTCATGTGCTCCCTTTAATAATGAATATGTCCATTATTGGCTATTTGATTCAATTAAAGCATTATTAGAAAATGGTATGGGATTAAAAAAGAAAATGGTATGGTCGTATATTTATTAAATTTTCATGATAACTAGAATTAGAAATTTAGATGATATTATTGAACAATTAAATGATAAATTATATAAAAAAAATCTCAATATTGTATACTATTATAAAAAGATCTTTCAATTTTCTATTTTCTCGTTAAATATTTATAATTTTAATAAGTTTGTTACATAAAAATAATTTTTATTCTTGACCTGTAGTCACAATCAAGAAATATATATAAAATTACTTTTTTAAAATTTATTAATATTTTAGTGAAAATCGAAAATTCAACTAAGATTTTTATATGATTAAATTGATATATTGAAAGAATAAATTTTTTGGTGCTACGTATAATTTCATATCTGAAATTGATATATGATATGCGAGTTTTCAAAAGTTTTTTGAACTTTATTTAAACCTTATTTATAATGTAAAAATAAGGTTCAATTTACTTAAGTATTTGGAAATTTCTTCTTATGTAAAATTGTGAATGCAATTGATGTGTCAATAGGGACCCAACATCATGTACAATTGTATTATGAGGATAATGTTTGTGTGAAAATTACAACATTAGAAAGAAAATTTAGTCACAAGATTGATTGAAATTGAATTTTTGTTGTATTTGATCATTAATTTATGTGGACTACAAGATGAGATAATGGCTCTAGTAGCTATCTTGTTTGAACACCATTCATATTTTGATAAGAGCAATTCTAATTATTTTCTTAGTGAATAAAAATTTTTCCACAATTTATCCACACTCCAAACCCCCACCCCCAAAAAAAATGTTATTATGGAATGATAAATAAGACAGAAATTTTCAAGAAAAATAATTTTTTTACAAACTCAATAAAATTTATATTTGTCACACCCAAAATAACTAAATTAAAAAAATTAACAAAATTCAGTGAACAAAAACATTTATTTAAATAGAATTTCAATAGACGCCATACTATGAAGCATGAGGCATTCAATATAATGTAAATGCCCCAATTCTTCTGCTATAACTTTTAATTTTTAATTTTTATAATTTTTAATTATAAAAAAATAAAAAACATCAAAATATTTGATATCTTAAAAATAAAATATTAAATATATAATTTTTTACATTTTTTATTGTCGAGAATTTTCTTTTGCTTTCATGAAAATATAAAATATGTAATAATTAGAGCAGTGTTAAATATACAAATTTTAATTATATAGTGATACAATTATATAAAATTACAAATAAACTATTTTTAAATTTTTAAATATAAAATTTATAATCTCAAATGTAAAATTTACAACGTAAGGGTAAAAGTCTAAATTATAATATTGCTAAAAATAAAAATTGTTGTATAAATTACAATAATAATAATTTAAGAATATAAAATTTTCCTGTATAAATTAACTTTAGGATATATGAGATCTCTAATCAATTTAGTCCAAGTCATCCCCAATAATTGATTTATTTGTGGCCAGTCTTGAAGTTTCAATGATAATAGGCCAGGTATTATGGCATAAAGCATTATTTTTTATTGATAGTAAAAAGGTCGAGGGAAGATATGCCAAATGAATTTATCCAATAAAGTTAGAAAAATAAAAATATCTGCTCGAAAAATCAAAATTGATATTATAAATCAACATTGGAATCGAATCGAGGGGTCCATGACAAGACTACTCAAATTTTTTTAATATCATGGATTACTTCTAGGTCCACGCGTAGCTCCATTTTTTAAAATATTTTTTTCTGTTTTTTATTTACAAAATATTACAAAAAATACACGTGGCTCTCTATATTGTATATGGGAAGGTTTGTGAAAATTTATTTAAAAAAATAAATTTTCACATCAATTTATTTATTTATTTTTTTATGTAATGTTAGATCTTATACGAATAGTTAATTTCTTCTTCTTCTTCTTTCTTTAAGAATAAAATGTTTGCACCTACCCAGTTGTCGTGATGAATTTCAATAGTGTATGGTTGTTATATATTTAGGATCATTGCATCTTCTTCCCTAATTTACCTACCACTTCGGACCTACTTATGCCTCTCGTCCCGACACTTTAAAATTTTTTCTAATTTCAGTACATTCAAATGGGTCCATTTGACAACAATGAAAAAGTATTTATTAAAATAAATGACATATAAATATATTTTGGGTTTCGGACACTTTATTTTAAGAAACAATAAACATATATACTATGATTATTACTCCAAGAGATCATGATTTATTATTAAAGTGACATAAGCCTATTCTCATTATCAATAGTTAGATAGAGTGTTTTTTTTTTTTTTTTTTTCTGAATTTCAACAAGTTTAAATTCGACTAAAATTTAAATATATTTGAACAATATATTTTTTTCTCTTTTCTAATGTTTGCCCGTAAGTATTAAATTTTTTTTTATTTTTTTTTACTTTTGCAAATCAAAAAAATCTTGAAGCTAGTATTTTGACATGTATGTTCTTTTAAATGTTAACATATTTTTAAAAAAAATTAAGTAAAATACTTTATAAGGCATAAATAAAATTAATTATTTAAATAAAAAAATTATTAAAAAAAAAATGTAATTCTACTATCCTAAAATTATAAATATATAAGATTTAATGTAAAATTTATTATAAAGATTAAAATATTTAAGAAAAAAATTAATAGTTTAGTTTTAATGTGGTAGGAAATAAATAAGTTGAATAAAAATAATTTTCGAAGTAAAAATTATAGAGGCATTAAGACTTGTTTTCATTAAGATAAAAGTCATAAATTTTAACTTAATCTATTTAGATATAACAAACTTAAGTGGTAAAAAACAAAAAATTCTATTTATATAAATCTCTAAAAATAGCAAAATTCAGATTTTAGACTAAAAAACAAATGACCCATTAGTTTAACAAATTGAAGCAAAGCATTAACCTAATAAAATATCTAAATAATAATAATTATTTATTAAAAAAAATAAACCGTTGAAAATTATATTTCAATATCTGGCGAGTAATATATTTGATGAAATATGCATAATTATTTTTTTTTACATGTGAAAAGAACTGATAATAAGCTTCCATTAAAATAAGATAACGACTATTCGATGTTAAAGAAGTAACTTGAGATTCTTGTCATCAATAAAATTTTTAATTGGTAAATAAATATGAGAAATGTACTTATTGTGTGATTTTTATTCTTGATAAAGTGTTTAATTTGATAAGCATATACGATGAAAGTGCCTATTATTTGATTCTTTTATTTGATAATTAAATAATAGAATTTAAAAATAATGAATCTGTTTATATGTAATTCTTACGCTTGATAATTCAAATATGGTTATTGCTTACGTGGATTCTTACACTTGATAAACTTACATTTTTTTTTTAATTTATATTTATAAATTTTTGAATATAAATATATTTAAAAAAAAAACAGAAAATAAAAAAATTATTGATATGACTTAAATAAGACATACCCTACAGAGTATTCGGAACACTTACTGATTGCAAATGCAATATACCCTACATAATTGTTAGAACAGTCATTAGATTCTCTTTGTTGAAAAGAATTTTATTCAATATTTGAAGCTTAATGCATGCAGCTGTTGGAGCTTGTACCTCAAGTAAGAAGAATTATTTTTGGTTGCATTATGAAACGGTTAATTAAGATTATAATACTTTTGTTATGTTATGAAAATAAAATTTAAAAAGTTTTTTTTTTTTTTTAATATTAACTCTTAATAAAATTCAATTATTTGTAGAGGATAATATTTGCGGTTTGGATTGATTTATCACAAGATCATTTGGAGCAAAACCAAAATTAACACGTACTTATGAAATAATAAATAAAAATAATTGAATTTTATAAGTACACGCTGAAACACTTATTAGAAATTTCAAATTTAAATATTATTGTCACAAGTAATTATTTTTAATATAAGAATATTTTAAGTAATTTATAACATTCTCATTTTTAAATGACTTGAAATAATTAATTTAGTGGATTAATAGTTTGAAAATAATCTGATCAAAAATTTAAATTGCAAACAATAATTTAAAAAATATTAATTCACAAATTAATTCAAATATTTTTTAATCAATTCAAATTAATTAGATTGCATTGATTTGAATATACCAACATTTACTTGTTTTGCTTTATGGGATAGTTTCAATAGTATAAGCTATCATTTTTATTTTTTTTTAAATAATTGTTTGTGTTGGAATAAAAAATGAGAAAAGACAAGGTTTTTGAGTATAAAATTAAAAAAATATATTAATATTTTCATTTCGCAATACTTATGAATTTAAAATTCCAACACTTCAATATTAAATTTTAAAATTAAAAAATGAAAAATAATTATTAGTAATAAATAAATAATTATCATCAACTTAACGTTTTTATCCTTCTGTATATTAAATTCGTTGTGGGCAATTGGAGTGTATAACATTTGACACTGAATCAAATAGTTTTTATGTGGCACGCCATATACTAAGCTTTTGTATCCAAGTTTCCAAATACGGTAAAAAAAGAATTTACCATATCCGAACCTAGTTATATTTAAACTTAATGAGTTAATCCGAACCAAAAACTTAGGCTACGGCTCCCCTCAAACATATAGTACAAGGAAATCCAATGCATATGTTTCATCGAAGAATAAAAAAATATATATTTTCTCTCTCAGCATTTTTAGTAAGCTCCGCTTTGCTTTTAAATATAAATTATTTTTCATCATTATATTGAAGAAGCAAGCAATGAGAACAAGAAATAAGCTGGCCATATTTTATATTTTAATACAAACTTTAATTATTAATTAATAAGATCACTAAGCTCAAGGATTTGTATTAATTAATGAATTAGTATTAGTTTTATGCTTTTAGTTGCGTCCTTTACTCGACAAGTAAGGGAAATTTAGTCGAATTGAATTAATTAATAATTAAACGGGACAATTAAATATTTATAAATAGGTTGTCTGGTAGTGGCAATTATGAATCTTTATGATGGATTCTTTAATCATGTGATTAATTAATTTAATTAACTGTCGTTGCTACCCTTGAGAAAAAATCTGTAGTATCTCCAAAGCTGGTAGTGGGTTCCATGGGATATGAATAAAGAATTCTTGTAAGTACGTATATGAAAATATTTTTAAATGTATTTTTAGAAAACAAATTCAAGGTAGTAATACAATGTTGGCTTGTTGTCTTTGTCTTTTGTAGAAATGTAGAGTTTTAAAAAAACAAAACAAACCAAAAGCAACAACCAAAATCAACCCAATTGTTTCAAATGGGTATTAAATCAAATAGAGGGATATCCTTAAGGAGATTGGAATGGCAATGGCTTCATTCAATACATAAAATGGGAAATGGAAAAAGAAAAGCACTTTTGGAAGATATTTGCCCACCTTAATAGAACCCAAATTCTTGATGATCTTTTTCCCCTGCATATATAGAAAGCAATTTGTAATTGGTGGTAGTCCTCAGCCTTTCACCAATAAAAACACTTTAATGGAGATTAAATTTAGTGTTTTATGGAAATAGGTCTACATTGTGGGCTTTTACTTACAACCATATATACTATACTTTTTTTTTTAAATAAATTTTAGATAAAAATATACATATCATCCTATTCATATCTATTTAATGAAAATATAAGAGATGATATGTTTATCTAATATAACAGACTACCCAATTTATAATAAAAGCAAACCTAATATAAGGATACTAAAAATTTAAACGATCTACCAAACAAGAAAATAATCAAATTAAAAATAATCTAAATTAAAGTATTTCTGTTCTGTCTTCCATCAAATTTCAACTTGCTTTTGAATTTTTATTGCCTTTTACATGCTTATCACATCTTAAATTTTCATTTACTTATAAATTCATGAATGATTGTGGGGAGTACTCTAAATGGAATAAAAAAATAATTATATCGAACCACAAAACACTTGAATATGAAACTTTAGTTAGGCATACAACGTGTGAAGTTTACCCATATGATTAACAATTTATGATCACTTAGTTAAGCCTATAACATGCGAAGTTTACCATGTGAGTAGCCCTACCTTAGTTAGGACCACATACCATAATTTTGTTTTTTGAAAAGCAACTATTAGTCTATTAGATATAAGCAAATATCTCAATCTTCTTCAAAGTTTTATTCCATAAAAATATAAAATACTGTCACATATATATTTATTTAATTCCAGTTTTATTTTTTCTTATATACCCGTTTTACCTAAAATTTTTTAATTTCATAAATTTATAATTTCATTGACTATTCTAAAAGCCTATGGTAGTTGCTGAATCAATGGATGTTTGCTTAATTATGTAAAGTAAAAACACAATCAAATGCGGCTTCTCGCAGCAGATAAACAACATAGTTAAGTTCTTTTTTTTTATTTTTTTAATTTAAAAAGAAAAGCAATCAAGTGAGATCCAAATTGGAAGTTGCATGTTTTGGGGTAAGTGATCAGGACACAACAAATTTGGCGGCGTACAAAATAAAATTGCCAACTTACTGTCGGCAAAATAAAAAATTAAAAAATTAAAGAAAAGCCCAAATCATGATCCTATGGGTAGGTATTATATGCAAGGAGTTGTACGTATAAATTTTAATTTTTTTTCTGAAGTTTTTATAAAAATTGTTACACAAATTTATTAAAATAAATTAATATAACAAAAAATATTATTGTAATTTCCAAAATTTTATCATAAATTTCTATTTTTATTATTATAATATATTTAAAAATATAATGAAAAGTCAGTTTATTGATAGACATAGAGGCAATTGGTCAAAGATTGGCCGTTTGATTAGTCGAGAAGTCCTCCTCTTTACTCCTTGAGAGATTCAAAGGGTCAAATCGACTAAGAGACAGCCATATAGCCATCACTTTATGTATAGTCACACTATAAGATTCAATTATTGAGGTCTTAGAATATGTTTAATTTCTCTTATAAAAGAAATTTAAATATGATGCATCTTTTAAAGAAAATTTAGTAAAAAATTTAAAATATATAATATAAATTTAATGACTGTGCCACTACAATTGTCATACTATAAATTGTTTAAAATTAGAACATTAAAATATTTTATCCTTTTAGGATATATTATTCATTTTTTAGAAAAATATATAAAGTAAGTGACAATAATATAACAATGCTAAGTTGGTCAAATATTAATAAAATTTGGGATTGTTCTTTTAGAAGTTAAAAATTATATACACTGAAAGGGATAATAATATTCCTTTTATTTGAAAATTAAAAAAAAAAAAAAAAAGATAGAAAAGAGATAATAGTTCAACTGCTTTACTACTTTGGTTTCATAATACACTACCCCTTTTGTGTTGGAAGATTTGAAAGCAAGAGAAAAAGTAAAACGTGTTTTGAAAAAGAAAATTTTCTTCCCCGTGTTAAACGAGATTGATAAAGCTAAGCAACCTAAACTTTAATGATAAAAAGAAAAATAAAAAAATTATTGCAATTAAGGGTAATGTGGGTAACATAAAAGTACTAGGATTGTACATATTTGATAATTAAAAGTATTTATCCGAATGTAATTAATATTAAGGATGATTTTTAAATTAGCATTTAATTATATATTAATTAAAGTAGTGCTTAAGAGTATTTTACAAATGGCATTAATAGTTTTATAAGAAATATTAAAAAAACTAAAATATATACACTCAGTATAATATAATTTTTTTTTTAATTTTCGTACACAAACTCTTGTAAGATTTCATATTTTAATTGATGTATTTTTTAAATTAAATAAAAATATAAGAAATTATGTAGTTGTTGAATTAATCACTACCCATGATAAGTTATCAGTCAAAGGTGAATGAATGTAGATAATAATACAAAAAATTTTCTAGAGATTTTATTCATTAATGCTTGACAATGACAAAACCTAGCTTCTTATTATCTATGAAAAGATACAAATAATATTAACAACTTTTTGACTCTTGGGTGTTGAAGACTTTTAGGAAATTTGTTCCATGTTAACATTTTTGAAAATACAAGTAGATCTTGCTAACTACTGGCTCTTGAGTCTTGAAAAAATTGGTAGATTGAGTAGGTTTGTTTGTTTTGAGTATTTGATGGCCCATGGCACATGCCCAGTGGGTAGATGAAAAGATTGGATGGGAGTAGGAAAGTTCATGGGTTTCTTTTAATTAACAATATGGGTATCTTCAAAATTGTTGATGTATCAAAAATTTAAATTCACGTAGTTAGTATCAGTTTGTTATTATCGCGATCGTACCTTGTTTTGAAATTAAAATTATAAAGTGTTTGTTCTATTAATTTTTATTAAAATTATATAATTTTATAGTAATATTTGATATTTAAAGTTTTTTTATTTTTTTAATAGCTATAATTTTTAAGTCATAGCACTACAATAGGAAATGGAATAATTTTTATTTTAATAATTTATGGTTAGGTAACATATATATAATTATATAATGTTTGAAAACTTAGATTTATAATTATCGATTTCTACCTTTATATCATTATCATAAAAGAAAAATTAATTAGTAAAATATTTATTAACATCAACTTTTTACTTGGAAGCATTCCACAATAGTAATGCTTATATTTTCACTTCAATAAACGACTAGTAATTCTTCTTAAGTTAAATTATCAATTTAATTTTAAATATAACCTTTCCTTTTTCTTCATCATCTCCATCAAGAGTTAAATTATTTTTGTTTATTAATTTTTTTCGTATAAATGAAATTCAAATATCAAATATCTTATATTAAATTTAAATATTTTTATCATTTAAATCAAATCCACATTTGATACACAAATTCAAGTTAGCATTTGCATTTTCTTATATCCACTAATTAATCTAAACGTTTCTTTCTTTTTGATTTGCTTTAAGACCTTAAATTGAATAGTCAATGTCAGCTTTCTACAAGCTATTTATTCCATTTGTTGGAATAAAAAAAAAAAAAAGAAATGAAAATAAAATAAAAAAGGGAGATAAATGTTGTAAAAGTTGGGATGGTTCATGCATCATCATCATTGATTATCTTTATATATTTTTATAATTAAAGAGCATGGACTTAAATTTTCTTCATCACAACCTTAATATAAAACATATATAAATTATCATTTATTTGACTAATCAATTAAGCTAATTAATATATGTTCATGTTTGCACGACTATATAGAAATCAATTTATAGCAACAAGATTGGTATAAAGGCTTTTACAATAGCAAAATTTGTTTTCTCTAGTCAACACATAGTTGATGAAGGCAAAAACTAAATGTACAAATTATGGGGTTTATTCTCTAATCTTATATGTTTCATCGAGTAAACAAATAGTTTTAAAAAGCTAAATAAAAACACAATAATTAGGAATATGCATTTAATTTTGAGAGTCCAATGCACATAATTATATTAATTTTACTATAATTTTGAACTAAAACCTGTTACACATTAATCTCAAACAAACCCTAAGTTACAGATTTTTCGTTGGTTTATTTTATATAGTTAGATACTTGACAATGGCTTCATTTAACCAATGCTTTTCCTTTTCTCTTCCCACCTTAAATGAATTATAACAATTCAGAGTAGCTTTAAAGCCAATTCTTCTGATCAAATCATAGTTTGCTTCAATTGCAGGTAAGCAATTAAAATTCACCCTAATCTTTGAACTTAGAACAGTGAAAAAATTAAAAGAATCCCCATCTCTAGCTTTCTCGTACTGAATATTTAAATTACTTCAGTCAACTTTAGTCGCCGGGTTCATCAACAGTAATACTGAATCAATTACCGCAGTCAAATCTTTGGTTAGGTTACCAGGACCACCCCATCAGAATCATGGTCCACTATGCATGCAATGTTTCAGATTCCGGACAAAGACTGTTATTTGTCTTCATTATGATAATTTGTTTGATTCTGCAACTTGGGAAACAAGTTTTGGTAGTTAAGACTACATTTCTATGCTTCAGGCTTGTGGGTAGGTAGAAAAATGACCACTTATTATTAAATGTTAATTACAATGACAATTACAATTATAATTAAAGGTAGTCGAGGTTAGAATAATTTCACATGCTTTTGGTGTAAAGTAGTTTTCATTACAGTTGATGAGCCTTCCTTCAGTCCCTTTTTACTTCAAATTTGTAGTCTGTATAGCAAAGGAGAAGAAGTAGAAGAAGATACCCTTCTCATTTTGTCATATTTGGTGTCTGCAAATTTGGCGGAATCTCGTCAACTTTGTTTGGTTATTGCCTACAAACTAGATACCCTTCTTTTCTTCTCCAGTCATCTCTTCCATTTTTTTAGACCTTTGCTTGCCCATTTTTATCAATTGGCTAGCAAAAGGTTCACAAAAATACAACAGAAAATCTAAATTTTATAATTTCTACACTTCTTTTAAATAAAAAATTCAACCTTTTTTTTCATTGTTTCCATTTGGAAATGGCATCTGTTTAGATATTAGCTCGGGCCGACATGGTACTGCTCTTCATTTTTAAAGCCATTTCTCATTTGGGTCAATGGGCCTAGATTTTATTCGCATGACAGAGGTGCATTTTGAAGTTTATTTCATACTTCCTTTCATAGTTTCATACATTGGAAGAAAGAAATTAGCTTCATAAATCAAAATTGAGCTTCATAAGATTAGCCCAAAAGCAGCAAACCGAAGCCAATCAGAAATGAAGGTACAAAAACTCAAAAAAGATGAACAAGTTCAAGAACAAAAACTAGGAAAAATACAGAATTTATCAGCATAACGATCCACAGACCTGTAAAACCAACTCAATGAATTAATGTTTTACATCGGCTCAAATGTGAACTGAGTAAGGGAAGTAGACAAATTCCAGTCTGGAAAAATTCTGAAGAGCTCCATTGGTTAATCTGATGTGAGTTTGTGTTGTCTAAAGCTCTGTGTCACAAAATCGGATCATCAATTCGGAAATCATTCTCCGAGCAAAGGGAATGTAACTTAGACTGTACCTGCAGTGGTTCATACCAAAACAAAATGAGTTGTGTGGATAAAGAACAAAGAATGCAAAAAGGAACTTGAAAAGGTAACCTAACATCAGAGGAGTATCTCGCTAGAAAAGTCATTTGTTGAAAACCAAACACCAAATTATAAAACTGAACAGTGTATAAGGCGTTTACATTCCTACAGTTTTCCAGGAAAATTGAGAGTTGAGTTGGGTGAAGGTGAAAGACAAACCTACCAGATAAGGGCACAAATTTCACAAATGATTGCAATTATCGTCAAAATTTTGCTATGGAGCTGCAGTAAAGAAATAGATGAACTGTTACAAGTTACAACTGTTGAAACCAAAAAGAAATCTATCATTAACATCAAAAAGATGGCAAGTTGCCGTGGCCCTTTAGGCCATAGGAAATAAAACCAGAAAGCAGATAAACTACAAGTACAGGAAACTGCATTGGACGCGGGAATTATGGCAGGTGCTAATACAAGTACACACAAAGAAGGTACTCTTTCACTGCTTCATACAAGCTCAGATTCAAGATTTAGTCCTCTTTCAGTATATCAGTGTATATTTTTGTGCATGTGAGAGAGAGGTGCAGCATAAATAAATTCACCTATTGATGGCAGGTCATGGGGAGAATATGGAGCACAAATGGAAGAGCTCACAAATTCGCTGCTTTACAATTACGACTAATAATTTAGAAATATTAGCAATTTCCAGCACCCTGATGTCCTCAAGTACACTCCAAGATCAGGGGGGTCTCATTTCTTCAATTAATTAAGTGAGAAATTACCACCATATTGTTTCTCACTAGATATCAACTTATCTAAGAACAGAATAAACTTATTTCATTTGCTAAGTAGTTGAGTGAAATAGAAATGACTCTTCAAGAGCAAGGTACTCTACCAGGATTTACTTTGCCTAATAGATTTGAACAATCTATGCATAGCAATTATAATACGAAACATTATATATCAGATAATTTCCCCCATATGTCAAACTTTCAAGCGCACAGTTTTAATTCACTTCATTTCACTAGTGACGGGCAACCTTATTTCAATCACCAGATAAAGATTGCAAACATACCAAGAGAGCACAAATGAGAGCTATCACAACACATCCAAGGTAAACAGCTGTTGCATAAACACGGACAGAATCAAACATCATATTTATTTGTTGTGCAGGTCCGATAAGGAAGGCTGTGCTGCCAAAACAGAAAAAAGAATTAGAATCTGATAAACACAGAAGAATAATATTCCGTGGAACTGACAAATGATGGCTGCAAGGAAAAATCATCACTAAACATGAGAGAAAAATGTTCATTTAAACATTATAAAGTCACTTCTTAAAAATTTGTTTGTGATCAAAGTCACAAGGGTTGTCATTGACAAGCAAGTGAAAAATAAATCAACTTGGTTAAATCCTAAAGGATGTAAAAAAAGTTTCATTTTTTTTCATTTTCTCATGATATCCCAAAGTAGAGTCTGTCTTCATTGATGCCATTTCTTTTGAGGAAGTGAGGAAAGAAGACTCAGCAGAAGTGGCAACAGAAAGACTGAGCAATCCATCATCGCCCAGTTTCACTCGATAACTAGCGTGTCACCCACTCACCCTCTTATACTTGACAGCTAATGATATTATTTCACAGCTGCAGTACCTAATAAAACCTAAATAATGTGTAGAACTCATTAATCAATGTGGTAAACCAGTCAACATACCTCCCAACAGCCAACAAATTACCAAAGGTGAATAATATTGCGAACTTGATGGGTTTGACAAACACAATCATTGACTGCAAAAGAAGTGAAAGTTATGAGAAGAACTTGCAGCACGGCCAACAGTAAGATTTTTCAGTTCTTCTTAGCAATGAAGAATAAAATTACCATATGGATCCATAAAACACTGGAAATTTAAAAATCACTTGCCATAAAATTATTTTCCTACTCTGATCAGAGCAAATTATCATCATAATGACTCCGAGATCCTGATGTCAGTGAAGTAAATCTTCCACTTTTAAATATTCAATAAATGAAATCGGGAAATGATCCGCAGAAAGAGTCTCTTTGTTCTATTACGACACATAAGAAATCTCTCAGTCAAAACATTACTGTTTCCACGAATTATATTTCTTGTCTAAGCTGTAGTTACCAACTCTTAAATGCAACCCAGAAGTTTTGGCCCTCAACTATTTTATTCCACAATAGTCAAATGATCTGCAATGTCTGTTTATTATTATGGCAAAATCAATGCAAATTCTTTCTCCCAGAAAGCTAACACAGTACCCAACTTTGAAAGAATACACGTACCAAGAACATACAAACCAGACCGGCTAGCAAACACGCAGCGAAGGCATACATTCTCTGTTTCAGAGGAATCCCAGATAAATTATAATAAGACAATGAAATCTCCTGACTAAAACGAGTAATTAATTGAAAAAAATTAGCGAGTAAACTTAAAATTGTAGGAAATGCCGAAAATACCTGCGTGTAAGAGAGAGAACAAAACCCGTCTGATTCGTCTTCCAAAAAACTTTCCTCCGTCCCTTCTCCACCTCCTGAAACCAGCTGCTTCAGCTTCTCCATAATCTCCACTGAAATATTTCTCTGACTCCGAAGAGTAAGAGATTTCTTTTCCCCGAAATTGGCTAATTCAACTGCTGCTTAAATTCGAAAAGAATTGGTTTTAGCAATTTTAACAAATGTAAAAATTTATGGCTTATTAACAAATAGCTGGCTGAATTTTAACGAAACAACGGATAAATCTATTGTTTTATTAGTTTTAGTAAATTAGTCTCTTGTGCAATGACGCCTAAAATTGACCAACGCCCTATTATTTCGTTAAACTTTAGGAATAGTATGTCCATAAGCCGAATAATTTTTTACAAAAGCGCTTTTTAACTGTTCAAAAGCGCTTTTCACGAGAAAAAACGTCCAGCAAGCATTTAACCCAATGAAAAACTGCCACATCAGTTTTAAAAGCGCCGGCTTCAGTGCCGCAATACTGCATTACCGATCAATCTACCGATAAAATAAAACAGAAAAGCCCTAACCCCTCCGGATAGGAAAGTTGCAGAGACAGAGAGAGCGAAAATGTCATCAACTCTGTTGGAGGTGACTCGCGCAGCTCACGAAGAAATCGAACGCTTTGAGCGGCTTATTGTGAAGGACCTCCAGAGTGAGCCAGTTAACAGTAAGGACCACTTGTTTCAGAGCCACCGAGTTCGTAACATGATCGATACAATCACCGCCACAACTGAAAAACTGGTAATTTCTCGCTAACAAAGAGTCTTATTTTAATTTTATTTATTTTTGTTGGTATTTTTCTTCCTGAGTGCGAAATTAGAATTGAGATTCACGACATCATATTTTCAGATTGAAATTTACGAAGATAATGATAATGCCAGGAAAGACGAGATTGCAGCTCTTGGAGGCCAAACTGCAACTGGAACTAATGTGTTCAGTGCATTTTATGATAGATTAAAAGAGGTAATCAATTTTCGATTTGATTATTTAAATCGTAAAGATTGATAAAGTTGTTACTGAAGTGTGGTTGCTTAAATTATTTTCAAAGTTTGAGTGAAAATGTTTGAATATTTGCAGATTCGTGAATACCATAGAAGACATCCAGCTGCAAGGGTTGTTGATCTTAATGATGATTACGAAAATTTGCTTAAAGAAGAGCTGTTGATTGAATTCAGTGGAGAGGTAATCTATGAATAAACTTAATTTAATGATGTTTTTTTTGCTATATAGTATATAGACATTAAATGAATGCTTTTTTACTTTTGGTGTTTAGTGCCTAACGTTGTCTGAGAATATTTGTAAGAGTTTTTTCTCATATTGTTTCTTTTCTGTAAGAATTAGAAATATTTTTGGGTATCCACGGTTTGGAGGTTATTGATTTATTGGCTTGGTATTATCATCATTATCATTGATTTATCTGGATTTTTTTTTTCAGGAAGCCTTTGGACGGTACTTGGACTTGCATGAATTGTACAATCTATACATCAACTCTAAATTTGGAAAAGAAATTGAATACGCTGCTTTCCTTGATGTTTTCTCGCAACCACGTGAGATCCCTTGCAAATTGAAGATGACTAGGTAACCTTTCTCTTGTCTGTTTCTTTATGAAATGTTTATTGATATGTTGACTAATTAATGTTCCTTTTACTTGCATATGAATTGACACTAAATGTTATGGTTTACTGCAGGCAATACAGGGAATATATGGAAAAGTTACTGGAGTATTTAATATACTTTTTTCAGCGGACAGAGCCTCTGCAAGATCTTTATAGAATATTCTCAAAGGTTGGTTTCAAATGATAAAGTGTTAATTTTTTTTCCCTTGTTTCAAAATTTTGTAACCTGGATGTTTGCGCTGCCTGTATTGTCACTGCTGGTTTAGGTCAATGCTATTCTACATTCATTGTCATTGGCAGGCCATTGTTAAATAGACTTACATGTGGATTACAAGACATATTTTATTGGCATATATTTGTTCATTACCGTTACTATTCAATCTAGTCATGAGTTGTTTATTGTGTCTGATTGTTTTGTGGCAGGTTGTGGCTGATTTTGAAGAGCAATGGACCAGTGGCACTGTACATGGATGGGAAAACGAAAGGGAAGAAAATGGACATGTTCCTGATCAGCATACAATGATAGATCTTGATTATTACAGCACAGTTGAAGAGCTAATGGGAGTCGGTCCTGAAAAGTTAAAGGAGGTAAGCTGAAAAGGGATGTTTTAGAGCATGGACACGAACTGCTTTTTCTTTTTTTTCTTTCTCAAGACTCAAATAGCAGTCAAGTGTGCTTTGGCTGGTTTATGGTAATGTTTCTCTAATGTGTGCAAAAATTAGGATGTGGTGTATTTGATATTTTACTGTTGTGATTATTATCCATTTGTTTCTGCCGATGTTTTTTGTTTGTATACTTATAATTTAGTTAATATGATAATGGGAAGTTAAATTTTGATTGCATGAAGATATCTGCCCTTTATGCAGTTTGGGTTTTCTGTCCTGTACATATCAAACACTTTTAGGTAGTTCTTTGGCATTATATATTTTCCTAAGGGCTTGGGCTGTTTTAACGCATTATAAATAAGATTATAACTTTTCCCTTTTTTCCTATTATATTTATGGTGAATATGTATGGCCCATAGAATTTCATCTTATTTGGCTTTGCCTTGTTTCATTTTTTTAAACGTATTTATTTGTCATTACATTGTTACCTGGCAGGCATTGGCTGCATTAGGACTAAAGAGTGGTGGTACTGTACAGCAACGCGCAGAGAGGCTCTTCCTTACAAAGGTAATAACCCTTGGCTCTTTTACTTTGCAGATGATTTAAACTCTAGAAAGAAAGTTAAAATAAGACATTTAAAATGCAAATGTATTTCTAATTGTCCTCTAGTTTCTTAATCAATAAAGTTGAGATTGCTAATTGCTGGTAGAGGACATAACATGCCACTACATGCTTGTGAATTTAAATGGAAATTTTCAATAGAATTGTTTTATGAAATGAATTTTTGAAATTTGACTGATTTTAGGTTGCCTGCTGGCTGGTCTCACAAATGCAAATTTGACTGCTGGCTGGTAATGACTGATTTTGAGATCTGTGACATTATAATATACAGTGAAATGCTTGTCAATTTAAAGAGAATAATTAAGCATTGCATTTGTTACTATATTGCTTGAATTATTCCCAAGCAAATGTTTTGAATAGATTATTGTTCAAAATAAATTCCATTAGGCGCTGTATAGCTATTTGACTTGACCTGTTTCCTTCATTTGTTTATTCATTTTTATTTTTCTGTTGTAGCACACTCCTCTAGAAAAGTTGGAGAAGAAACATGTTGCCAAAGGTTCACGTGGAAAGGAACAAAATGGAGTGGCTCCAGCTCCCCAAGAAGTTGGAAATTTAAAAGATATTGCCCTGATGGAGGCTAAAATGAAAAGGCTTTGTGACTTACTTAGTGAGGTTAGTGTATTGCTTATTTCATTATCTTTGTGGGTTTGTCCAAGGCACTTACAGATTGCAAACCACAGTACTGCCTACTACCCTTTTTCTATGTCAATGTAATCTGTCTTATATCATTAGTGTGCATATTTACAAATATTCCTGGAAATGTGGTAATGTTATTTTTTTGGTGACTGCTAAATTGCTTAGTTGTGCTTTGACCTTGTGCAGACAATTGAGCGGACAAAACAGAATGTTGAGAAGAAGCAGGCATTGACTTATGAGGAAATGGAAGCAGAACGAGAGGATGTAAGTTGCTAATAGTTTTTAATTACAGCTTTTCAAGTGCCCTTCAATATCAGTACAGACTTCATTAAAAATTTTCAAGGGGGATGATAGTAACCGTTGAGAGTTTAGGACACCTTGGACGACCACTCCCGTGTTACTCTCCATCCTCAAATGTTGCTCTTTAGAGGCTAATCCTGTGCGTCAAATAAGGTGACTCATATCTGGGGCTAGAAATCTGGAATGTTTTGAACAGGAGACTTCTCTAGCAAGTCCCACAAAATGTGATATTTGTGGGATTTTGTTATCCAGTCAAGATATAAAATTTATGGCTAGTATATCAAGCAAGCAGTCGAGTCAATAGTATCTATGTAGCAGGATGGGCTTGAATTGGGTGTTAACCTTGCTACTGCATTTGCACGCTCCCTCTTATAATATGAAAATGGTTATTTTGGTGGTTATGATTTCTGATATCTATTGATTGTTTGCTTTTGAATATTTCTAGCAGGAGGAGACACAAGTTGACACTGAAAGTGATGACGAAGAGCAGCAGGTTTACAATCCTCTCAAATTGCCGATGGGTTGGGATGGGAAGCCGATACCCTATTGGCTGTACAAACTTCATGGTCTTGGACAGGTGTTTTCTGCTCTTAGTCATAGGATCTTCTGTAAGATTTTGCGGTTTCTAATGGAGCAATATGTTCCACAAAGAATATATATGATTACAATCTAAGCCAAATCAAGTAAATATCCAGAAATTTCAATATATGTATTTTGAGTATAAAAAGAACACTGACAATAAGAAAATTATTGTGCACGATGTAGTCCTATATTTATTTGGACGATGTAGTTGCTAATATTTTTTTTCTTGGATATTAAGGAGTATGGCCCATTTGTTTTTGTTCATTGTTTTTGGGTTCTTCATAGCTTGTGAAATTGCTATTTATTTTATGAATGTAGACAATTAGGAAGAAAAGACTCTGGTCTCATTATTTGTTTTTAGGTTCTCCCGTGGCTCACAAGATGTGAATTCTGCTATTAATCAAGGAATTTTATCCATGGCCTACAAGATGATGATTTCTTTTAATTTTCCTTTGCCATATCATAAAAGTTTGTGTTTTTCTTGATGAATAAAGGAATTTAAGTGTGAGATATGTGGGAACTACAGCTACTGGGGGCGTAGGGCTTTTGAGCGGCATTTTAAGGAATGGCGCCATCAGCATGGGATGCGTTGCCTTGGTATTCCAAATACTAAGAATTTCAATGAGATCACATCAATAGAGGTATTTCTCTTTCCAGAATTAGTCATTCATTGTTAAGAGTAACTTTTTGGCACAATATTGTCCCGACTCTGACTTAGCTGTCAAACTCATTTGAGGACAAGGATTATTGTAGTTTATAATCATTGGGTGTATTTCCATAATTTTCTCTTTCCAGTAAATAAAGAATAAACCAATGGTTGTGACTTGTAGTAGCAACAATATCTATTAATAATGTAATTGATTATTATCCCCAAGTAGTCTAAAGGCTTTCACGTTCTGCAGGAAGTGAAAGAACTGTGGAAAAGGATACAAGAAAGGCAAGGGGAGATCAAGTGGCGCCCAGATCTTGAAGAAGAATATGAAGACAAAGAGGGTAACATCTACAACAAGAAAACATACGCTGATCTGCATCGCCAAGGACTGATTTAAGCGAAAACGATCCTCTTAGAAGCAGCCATCAAAAGAGTGAGAGAGTTGCTGTGCTTGATTTCCATCACTCTTATCGCGGAAGACTTGCATGAGCTCAATATAATGATGCACTGGGTCATAAACATCATAGCCTGCTGAAGACCCAGAATTGGCTTAGTTTGCAACAATCCTGATGTAATTTTTGGGTAGCATTTATCACATATTCTGTATCAACCAAGATATGTTATCCATCAGATGTAGGCTCACACTTTGTCAATTTGTTCGCTTCCGTTTGAAAAAAGGAAATGAAAACCGCATGTGTTTCTGCATTTGGTTATTCAGTGATGGCTGTGATTTTATGCTGTATGAGGATGTGGAGGTAACTTTTGGATTAATTAAGACTCAGAATTGCAGGTTCTATGGATTCACTACCCGTAAGAAACTTTATTTGAATTTCTCAGTACTTGTGTGCCTTACATTATTTCGTAATTGGTGTTTTCAGAAAACAAAAATGAAAATAAAAATGGTTTTTTATGACTCTGATGGTTTTAGAGTTTAAAAATTATAAAATATGTTTGGTAATATATTTTGAAAGTTTAAAGTCGTATTATAAAAATAAAAATTGTAAATTGATAAAAATATTTTGAAAACTTAAAGCACTAACATCTCCTAATTATAAGAAATTTAGATAACATTAATAATAAAATTAATGACATAAAATTTATTATTAAGGTAACGGTGAATAATAAAAACAATAATATAAAATTCATTATCTAGTAATAAAATTAATAATATAAAATTCATTAAGATAATGACTAATAATAAAATTAATACCATAAAATTCATTGATATAACGCTATTTGGCCTGGAATCTCTCAAAATAATGTATGGTAATTACAAATAATAGCACATGCCAATGAAAGCAATCTCCAGCTAGCTGTTAATTCAGAACTTCTTGCAACTAACAATTAATTTAGAATCGAACTTCAAGATTCAATTAATATGCTAAGCAAAATTCAATATGTTGGCAGAAACATTTCCAATTGTTATTATAAGGATATTTTTTGTAAGAAATTATACCCCCTCCTCCTCTAGAATCTTAGACATATATATTCAATATACAACACTTGCATTTAATTTTATTATATTTAAAAATATTTGATATAAATACTTGAACAAAAATATAATTAGAAAAAAAAAAAAAAAAAATCTGTTTATCCATTTGTTAAAAGCAATATATCTACAATCTTAAAAATTCTCATAAAATAAAGATTTCGGAGTCACTATTCTAATCTAACTATTTTTTTTCTAAAAATAAATTTTAATATTTAATTTCTTCCAATATTTTAATATGATATGTGTCTCTCCAATCCATATTGTTAAAATTTATTAAAATTGCTTAAAAATTTAAACTAAGCAATATAAAAAAATTAAAAAATATATATATTTTATAAAAAAATTGGTAAGGAATTATGAACAATAATCTTTTGATAGAAGATATTTTATCATCTTATAAATTTATTTCTTAAATTATTACAGATACTAGACATATTAAAATATAACATTTGCATTACACGAGATCACATATAATTTGTAATTATTTTCCACACGTTCACAATTAATAATTTAATTATATTTTTTTAAATAAAAAAATGGATCGACTACTTGCTCCAATCCATTGACAATTTCTCTCCTCCGACATCCCCCAAAAGCACTTCCAAAACAAGACGAAAACTCAAGCTATGACTCTTCAAGCTATGCTCAAAACTTCATGATGATCGTCGTAACCATAAAGACATTGATCCGAATTATCCTACGTCCTCTTCTAGGTCTAGGTTTGCTGCTTCATCCAAGCAAAAGATAATCCATACCAAACAGATTGTTACAGAGCATTTGAGTCTGAGGATTACTTACACTACCAAATAAATGAAGAGTTGATTGCAGATGACACAAACACTTAGTTCAAATGATGATTACACGTCTTATAATTGTTTATTTACAACTTTTATTTCACTCAAGATCTTGTAAATAATAGCGCCGATCCATTCACCCCCCGAAGAACTAGAAACCTGGAATCTATATATGTTCCACATGCAAACTTTGATATATCAAACATTTCAGGTGGAACTTGTATTCTAACTTCTTGAACTACATTTCTTGCGGTGTCGACATTTTGATTTAATGGTTGATCAAGATTCATCGTCACATCAATGTCACCAGAAATGAGCTTCACCACTGGAAGGCTTGATGGGATCTCCCTAAAGGGAAGCACTTTCCTCCATTTTCTGCCAGATAATTTCTGAAGTAAGGAATTTTGGGCATCAGACTGACCTGAGGGTAATCTTTGTAAAGTTTTTTCTTCCTTGAGATATAGTCGTCTTCCTGCCGTTAACTTACATAAACAGTTTATTTGCAATTTGCCTGTTACACCGATTTTATCATGGGGCCAGTCTTGTCCTATCATGACCGCAAAGCCAATATTAGATGTAAGCAGAAAGTTGGTGTTCGAATTAGATGCTCTTGTAATAGTTAGGTGCACGTCACCAACTAGGACGCGAGCAGGAGGTTGGCGAATGGTCAATCCTATGTGCCTCCCAGTGCAGTATAACAAACGCCATTTTCCTGGTAGGAATTCCAGCCAATTCTGCACATCCAATCAGAAAACAATTACAATAGGGAAGTTCCAACAAGCACCAGTAATGCTTGATGGTGAAATTTTAGTTACTAAATATGAGAGCATAAAATACAGCCCTATATCATTCTTTTCAGTTCTCATTAATAAATGGATGAAAAACAATTAGACACCAACCAAAACAAGCAGCAGATCCACCACCTAATTGGAAATTGCACAAGAAACAATAAAATGAAAAGAGTTCCAAAGATTTAATAGGTAGTTCACCTTTGGCTTTGAATGAGGATTCAGCATCTCCATCAATTCTACAAAATGGGCAAGCCTAGCACGCTAAGAACATAAAACATAAACAAATCAGCTTGCCATTCCCACCATCAACCTTTTGCAAATACTAAGTAGCAGCCAAATACTTTTCAGTCTAAAGTGCAAACAGTGTCTGTGCCAACAGATTATATGAAACGGTTCACTTAATATATTATCTTTCTGAAAACACAAATTGCTTGAAACCAAGTTGGCGGTAAAGGGAAATTAGTAGCAGGACCTTAGTAAAAACACGTCAAGATTATTAAAAGTTCATGAAAATAAACAATAGAATTTCTGAGGTCAACTTAGTTCTAAGTTTCAAGAAACTAGTGTAGCCGAAGGCATGGCAAGAGACTCTGCATGGATAAAGGAATCACATGGAAATGACAACAGAGAACTGGATTAAGAAGTGGAAAGTACACATATACCTGAGGTTGGCGATATATGTACTCCTCTGTAATTCTCACAGCAGTTGAACCCAGACCCCATCTGATCATATCTATAGACGGGACTACCCGCCATCTAGGCCCGCATAAAAATGGGTGTCTAAGAGCATCAAGACAACTGAAAAAAAAAAATCAGAGAGTTGTGATCAATGATATTATCTCTCAACAACTAAAGTCACTAATCCAATATGCTTATTTATAAATTTAAAATAAAAGGAAATGTGTACAAACATCCCTGCCAAGCACAATCATTAGTTGTGAGACATTCACTGGCGTTGCTTTTACCATTGAAATTATTCTGTCTTTAGCCACCCATGAAACAAGGATTACATAAATTATTGGCAACCACTCACATTTCTCTGATAAAAATCTTTCTAATTTGTTTTTTATTTCAAATTGTGTTCATAAATCTGCATAAAGTTTCTGTTTATATGTTTCCACATTGAAACAGAAAAATTTTCCTATGTTATTACAGACAATATACCTTATTCTTTTGGAAGGCTTAGTTGCAAGCAATAAGGAGAGAAGGTTCCAACCTGCTCCCCAATTCCTATCAAGTATCTGCCAAGAAAAAATATCTGATACACTGAAATATCACCATGCCGATGGAAATGGAGCGACATACTATATTCAAGCGAGAGATACGTGCCTGAAATCCAGTATTTCCAGATGGGGAATTCCTATTGAGGACTTGCAAGAGAAATTCACGCAAGCATGAAGGGTCATTTCCCTGTACTTGCACACAAATGTAAATAAGGCTTAATTTGGAATGAAATAATATTCGTTCCTTAAACTTCATATTATTGCAAAGGACCACAAAAAGTGACCCACATATCATTCGACTTGCCCATACACGTCAAAAGCAATGCCCTGAAAATCGAAGTATGGGGATTTGAAATTTGTCAAACTAGAGCATACCAACTTTTGGAGAGGTTCACAGATGTAATCAAGAACCTAACTCAATTTTTGGGTTATATGATTCAAATCTGCAAATTAAACAGGAAGGTTTAGCAGATACTACCTTCGTTAGGAATGATTTGAACTTTGAGAAGATTAAGGGATCCATAAGTTCTTGCAACACCATTTTGGCCATCATGAACCCAACGCATCTAGCAATAAATATGAAATAGAATAAACACATGAAGATCTTGCTATGTTGCTTAAACAAAATTTTAAATTTCAGTAATTATGTTTGCAATATACCTCATGTCAAACGCAATCATCATTTGTCGCCTGTCTACATTGTTGTCCATTGTGCTACTGTTTGGACTATCCTTGTAAAAGTCAGCAGCATTTCCCAGTATTCCTACCTATTAAGGTTAATTTTAAAAGCTATTTTAAAAGCTATAAAGGTAAAGATGGGCCAAAAACAAACAATTGCATAAATTCAAATATTAACATTCATATTTGTGAATTAAAATTGTCCAGCAATAATCTGTAGACGTATTGGTACTTACTTTAATATGTCTGTCTACTGGGCTTATATGCACATTCTCCAGCCTCAATTCTGTATGGGCAAGTCCGTGGCTGTGCAAGTAATTCACCTGAAGCCAAAAAATCCCCAAAATAACATAATTGACCAACTGCTAGGCAAAAAAGTAATGCCTCTATGACCAACGGATATCAAGCATACTCCAATTAGAAGATCCCTCATCAGTATTCGAATAAGCCGCAACTGCCGAGAAACTGCAGGTCCTCCAACTGAGTCATCTCCCACCTTCCGAACGGACTCCTCGTCCAATGCAAGAGTAGCTTCCAAGGTTGGAAGCCAATCTGCTTGTTGGAGCCAATGTCTTAAAGAAAAACTACCATGATACTGCCAGCAAAAAAACAAGAAAAAAAATACTCAACCTGCCTCTTCTTCGTAAGTATCTATGCATTTTAAAGAAAAAAGTAAATCTATAGATATGTTCATAATCCAACTAAGTCTCATTTCAAACTAAAATGCTTTTAGTGAGACTTATCACGATTATGCATTAAATATAGCTTTACCTTGACAGAAAGAAAATCCATATAAGATAGAGGATGACTTACTCCATGAACAAGCGTAAATGAGCTACGACCACTACTTGTATTGGGAGAGACATAACCATGAACTTGCATTGAATATGAATGGTACATAAGCCTACGGTGAACTAGCTTCTTCAGTACCTATAAAACACTCCAACAGTCAGGGACTAAAGCAATAAAAAACTTTTCAAAGAGTAAGTACAAATTCCACACTATAAGAAATCCACAAACCTCAATTGCTCGTCTTCCTCTGCGCTGAGCTTGTGCACTTCTAAATCTTCGAAGCACAACTCTAGTGTTATACAAAGGACTGCAATTTTATAAGACCATATCTTAAGCTTATGTCTCTAACAATTTATCAAATAAAAAAAAGAAGCAAACAAAATGCTAACCTACTAGAATTGTTGATAATGGCTTCAAAAACTGCCTCATCTGCCTGCAGCAAATTCCAATTTCAATAAAATCACAAAAATTGTCTGATCATCAGAATTCAGTAACAAATTTAAATTATTGATTCTTACCCGCCCAGATAGCCCAACACTAACACGATCAAGAATCTTGAAATCAGACGTTTTGAATCTTATAACATGTCCTAAATCTGATTCTTCCCCGACAGCAATCGACTCTGCATTTTGATCTGTCTCCTCGGATTCAACCGGAGAAGTAACGTTCCTTGAAGATGAACACTGCACCGCCAAAATTTTCCCTTGAACTTTTACAACTGATTTCCCATTGAAACGTCTGTACAACAGTCTTGTCGACAAATTCCTACTTATAAACCATTTTTCCCCGCCCTCAAAGCTTGGAGTGGAACCAATTCCACATAACGCCATTGATCAAAACTGCAGACAATAAAAATGATAAATTTAATCGTCTTCATACCGGTGAGTTGCTTAAGAGCAGAAATTAATGCACTTTGACATTGAATTTCTAAAACTACCTGAAATTTTGTCAAAAAAAAATGACGGAATTTTAAAACAATTTGGATCAGTTAGTAATCAATTGAAACTTGGAGAGAACATTAATACTTATTTTCCGAAGACAAAAGGTACCGAAACTGTGTAATCTTGAATAGTTGAAATCACAGGGACTTACATACAAAAAGGGAAAAGTTATGGTGTGAGAAATGGAATTGTGAGAAATTAAGAGGAGGACTATATTGGAGAAAAAAGAGAGGGAGAAGCGTGTAGCATTAGTAGAGAAGGAAACGTGCGATAATTGCGTGAGAGAGTACGCTTGAAGCGTTGCGCCATGAGTTTGACTCGCGTCTACGTCCGTCTTCTGCAAATATCTTCAATTCTTCGACTCTACGGTGAGATTTTACATCGTATCCTCCGGTGAAGGGGGGCTATTTCGCCACGTGTACTATCCAAGGCAGCTGGTGTGGCGATTAATATACTACCCGCATCCACGTCCACGTGTTAGGATAGTGGGTCCTTAGCTCTTAGTAATTTGCCGTCCAGCCCTTGATGACTTTTAATATAATGGGGTGTTCCGCAAACTAATGGGGGCATATTATAATTCGATTGTTCCAGGCCCAATATAGTATTGACGGATCCACTGGTTTAAATTTGGGATGCTGTTAGGTACCAGTACGGTACGGTTGGTGACGTATCCACTGGTTTAAATTTGACATAATTAAATGGAGTTAGTGAGAAAAACATTAGTTTTACGTGACAATTACGTATTATAATCACCAATATGTCGGTTGAAGTATTCATAGTTTTTTTTTAAAAATATTTTTAAATTTATTTTGATTGGATAGGTTTAATTTCACATTGAATTAAAAATTAGAATAATTAGATCACCTATATATTTGAGATAGGCTTAAGTGAATCGTTATGTTTTTCTTTATAACCTAATTACCTAATTTTAAACAATTTATACAACAACAATTGATCGATTATAATTTCAATATATAAATTTAATTTCATAGTTAAATAATCAAAATTAATTATAATTGAAATGTTTAAATGAAGGGTTTTGGTAACATTGAGGTGTTGTGGTTTTGAACCCAAATGGTGTAGAATAAATATACTGATATTAAATAATATAATAATATTATCTATTTTAAAATTTTCATCTTAAAAATTTAGTTCAAATGAGGTGGTAAGTGAATCGACAAATATTTATTAGATGGTGAATATTTTTAATTTTTAAAGTTATTTACTGCATTCAATAACTATCCAATAAAAATATGCAATTTTATTTAGAATGAAATTCGGGATAAAAATTTTGGAATTGACAGCATCACTATAAATATTAATAGAAAAAAAATTGAATTCCACTAAAAATTTAGTTTTATTTTTAAAATATAATAAAAACACGCGAAATTTAAATTTATCGGAGTGGCAAGGCCATATATGTATCGTACATTTCTTAAAATTTCTTTAACTCTTTTATTGCAATTTACATCTTTCTCCTTTATCATACACAACTAATAAAATATAAAATAAAAAAGTGTAAAAATTACGACGAAAAAAATTGGAAAATAAAAAAAAAAGAGTTAATAAATTGTATTTTTAATTGTATTTGTTTTTTGAATATTGATATATTACAACTATGTATAAATTGATGGGTTTTACTAAACGAATTTTATATTTATTATTTATAATAAATTTTTGTATTCAATATAATAATAATTAATGAATACTTTTTATGCATTAAAAATTATAATTTATTAAATATAATAACCTTAACTAGTCTCTTAAGACACTATTTAACAAGATTTTTAATTAATTTATCAACAATTAAGAAGAAATAGAAAGCATATAAATTTATAACTAAAAAATACGTGCTTTTACAACTTTTAATTTATTATTTTAATATTGATAAATTACAATGATATGTAAATTGATTTATTTATAATATAAGGAGAAATGGAGATAATATAAATTTATAATAGTTTATAGTTATTATTTAGTGGGTGAGTCCTCTTAATAATAGTTTGTAATCTTTTATAATAATTAAGGAGATTGATTCATTGAAGCTCTTAAAGAGGATATAAATTAAATTTATTTTATGGTCGGTAAATATTAAGATATTAAAATTTAATTGAAGTGTCTGACTACCAACTATTCCAGCGAGGATTGGGTTGATGCTCTTAATTTCGCTTAATTTATGACAACTGTTGACACATATTACTATATTTAAATATAAAGGAAATTTGAAAAAATGAAATTAAATTGAATCGGTCATTTTATACGTTTCATATTTACAGAAATAATAATACTCAAATATTTGATTTGATTTTTGATTTTATTTTGAAAATTGAAAATCAAACCAAAAATAAAAAAATAGAGACTACTAACATATTATAATTAATTTATTTTTTAAAATATTAAATTTAAAAAATTAAAAATACATCAAATTAAAAAAAAAATAATAAAAACAAATATAAACAAAAAATGTCAACAAAATTTAAATCGAACCGTGTTCACCTCTAATTAAATACAAATTTTATATACTAATTTATAAATAATAATATGAAAGTTATAAACTTTAATAAATTAACGTAATAAAGTTATATTATTAATATTCACCAAAAAAATTTAAAAAAACATCTAATAATCTTACAATATTGTGATGCTAATTTATACAAACAAATTTATTTAAAGAGTTTATATTTTAAATATTATTAATTTATTAATTAGACTTAGAGGAATATAAATCATCTATTTGATGGGTGAGTATTTTCAATAATAGTTTGAAATTTTTATATAATAATTAAGGAGGCAGAAACCTTTAAAGAGGGCATAAATATACTATTTCATAGGTGAATATTATCAAAAATAGACTTTTATTAGAATGGCTGACTGCCAACCACTTCGAAAGAGCTGTTAGTGTTCTTAATTTCATTTTATTTATGACAACTGTTGATAGTTTTTACATTAATTAAATATAAGGATGGTCAAAAACATGGAAAACCAAAAAAATGAACATAATTTATATCTTAATTTATAAATAATAATATCAAAAATATAATTTTTATATAAATTAGCGTAACAAAGTCATATTACTATTATATATCTTATATAATATATTATTTTTTTACTCAAATTAAAAAATCCATAAAACAAGTGTCAATAAAAATATTACTATTACATGAAAACCCATAAAACTAGTCAATATTACTATTATATATTTTAAAGAATTTATATTACTAATTTTTAAACATAGGTTAAATCTTTTAGAAAATAAATTCAATTAATGTTGGTTGAATTAAAATATAAATATCCGAAATTTCATATGCCTTTTTTCTGAAAATATAAGTAAACTGCCTATTTACCCCGAATGTTGGTAGTAAAATTGGTACTCTACAACTGGTGTTACAACTGGCATTCACGCTGGGTTTGGCCTTTCATTCCTCAATCTCAAGTTTCATAAGTTATCCTGTGCTACCCGTGGCTTGCAGCTCTACAAATCACGCGGACCTGATCCCATCAAAATTAACCGAATTCTGTTCCAATCCTTTTGAACCCAGATACGAACTACAAACCTCAGGTCGTCTGTTCCGCATTCGATTATTACTATACCTTTCTTCTTCCCTCACCCTATTACGTGTCACATTCTCAATCGACTAGCTATGCAACCCACTCGGCAGAGTATGGTCATTACTTTTGCCGAGACTCGCCAACGCTAAACACCAAAAGGACAACACCGTAATAATGTAAAATACTGAAGGGTAATATAGTCTCATCACCTAAAATCATCCCTAAGTCTTCTCCGAGTCTCATAAACTTCTTCTCTCTCTCTCTCTCGACTCGATAAACGAAAGTGCACACACGAAAAAACGCTCCTCTTCGCACACGCTTGTTTTTTCAAATTATCACATGCTCTTCCATATTTATCCTCACCTCTTTTTTCCAATGTTCTCTCTTTCATTCGTGGGCGTCTCGTAATTTCACGCCATTTTCGATCCCTAACCCACAACCCCGCCGCTCCAATCCCCGGTGATCTGTAACGTTTTCCGTCTCGTTAGGGCTTTTGTTTTTTCTGTTCTCCAACAACCAATCCTCGCATTTTTTAATTTACTTATATTAGGGTTTTGATTCAAATTTAGGGTTCGATTGAGAGAAGTTAGGGTTTCAGTTAGTTTTTATTGGCCTTATTCTTTTTGGGGATTCAAGCAATTTACAGTGATGACACGAAGTTCGAGGCACAAATCGAGCAAGCAAAGTTCGAGAGATGCTAGAGATTACTCAGATTCGGAAAAGGACTCGAGCGTGAAGGACCGGAAAGGGAAGGACGATAGCAGCACTGTTAGGGTTTCGAAGGAGTTGGGTTTGGAAAGCGAGACGCGGAAACTAGATTTGAAGGAAGGTAAGGAAGTCTTTGGCTCGGCGAGTGGCGAGTATGCAGAGGAGTATAATTCATCTTCGAAGCGAAGGAAAGACAGGGTTGCTGATGACGGCATGAACGACCGGTGGAATGGTGGAGAGGACGAGAGAATTAATAGTTTGAGGAAATCGAAAGGTTCTAGTGAGTTGAAGATTAAGAAAAGAGATGATAGTGAGGAGCAGAGGTCTAAGAGTGAGGGAAAACACAGGGAATCAAGTCGAAAGGAGAGTAGAGAAGTGGAGAGAGATAGGGATAGGGAAAGAAAGGGAAAAGAAGGCAAATATGATAGGTTTGTTGAGAGTGAAGAACATAGTCGCGGTGCCTCTGCTAAGCAATCTGTGGTAAATGAAAAAGCTGGTAAGGTAACTTGTAAGTGCGCAGTGTGCATGACCTTTTTTTGTTTGTATATTATGCTTTTGTTTTACGTAGTTTTATTGTTACATTAAGGTGACGTTAATTTGGCTTATTGTTTAGCTTAATGTATTTGGGGTGTTCCAGTTTTGCTATTGGAGGTTCTGTGTCTGATGTGCCTTGCTTCTTCTTTGTCTATCTAGTTGCTTGTGGGATTTACCTTATTTAGGTTAACTTATTTTTCTTTCTGTAAAGGACTAAAATACGTGTATGGAGCTATGATTTGAACGATATGTAACGTCGTTTCCG